>JARQOD010002113.1:0-42816 GCA_033576555.1 Oophaga sylvatica
GATCACCGACCACTTCTCCAAAATGGTGCACTTAGTGCCGCTTCCCCGGTTACCTTCTGCACGGGCCTTGGCAGCATTATTTATTAGACACATCTTCCGCCTACACGGTATAGAAGATACCAGACCACAGAAAAATCAGTGCAATGTCAACATGAATAAAGCAGAAAAATACTTTATTATTACATATCAAAATAGAACAAGGTAAAGGGATAACAAGAGGGCTAAAACGTAACACACATAATCCGCATAAGCCCAGGCAGCAGAGAATAGCGGCAACATCCGGAAGAATAATAAGTAATATAAGTAGCAGGCATATATGAATACAGGCATAAATGTGTTAACAGCATGTAAAGATATATAACACAACATCTAGTCTGCCCATAACATGATACACACTGTGCTGATCATGTGACAATGCATCTAATGCCAACGCTACAGTAGAATAGTCACAATACATACCGGGTGTTACAGCGTCTCCCGCCCACCCCAACGCGCGTTTCGGAAGTTCCTTCCTCAGGGGGCACGCCAGGTTAAAGACCCAGGCAGTATAAATAGTTACATAGCCGGAAGTGATTCCATATGAACGCTTGCCAGATCGCTCCTCCCACCACAATGCAACCCACACGCTGACGAGCATCCACATGGGGCCCCATGTGATCAAACGTCAGAGGTGGGCGGATGTGGAAGAGAGGGCAGAAGTGGCAACAAGACATGTAAAAATCTATAGTGCGGCCATACAACTAGTGGGCAGAGATACAAAAATATAGGAGCCATGTATAGAATCGTAAGTTAGTGTACATATATGTGAAGCTGGCCAATTAAAGTCATGTCCATAATGGAAAGCATTATTGTACCGCATATAACACCAAGGGCATAATGAACAATAGCATACATAATATATATCACAAAATTAATAACAGCACAATTGCAATTATAATAATATAAATAAATGCTATTAATCAACAAAAAGATGATAGTATACACATGAAGAATAACAACAGTACAAAAATGTACATAATAAGCACATATAGCACAAATACCACAATATATAATGTGATAACATGGAGCACGTTCTAAATTACTCTCTGCCCATTAGTTGTATGGCCGCACTATAGATTTTTACATGTCTTGTTGCCACTTCCGCCCTCTCTTCCACATCCGCCCACCTCTGACGTTTGATCACATGGGGCCCCATGTGGATGCTCGTCAGCGGTGAGGTTGCATTGTGGTGGGAGGAGCGATCTGGCAAGCGTTCGTATGGAATCACTTCCGGCTATGTAACTATTTATACTGCCTGGGTCTTTAACCTGGCGTGCCCCCTGAGGAAGGAACTTCCGAAACGCGCGTTGGGGTGGGCGGGAGACGCTGTAACACCCGGTATGTATTGTGACTATTCTACTGTAGCGTTGGCATTAGATGCATTGTCACATGATCAGCACAGTGTGTATCATGTTATGGGCAGACTAGATGTTGTGTTATATATCTTTACATGCTGTTAACACATTTATGCCTGTATTCATATATGCCTGCTACTTATATTACTTATTATTCTTCCGGATGTTGCCGCTATTCTCTGCTGCCTGGGCTTATGCGGATTATGTGTGTTACGTTTTAGCCCTCTTGTTATCCCTTTACCTTGTTCTATTTTGATATGTAATAATAAAGTATTTTTCTGCTTTATTCATGTTGACATTGCACTGATTTTTCTGTGGTCTGGAATCTTTGATATTCTCAGTGTGTCAGATATATTATCCCTTAATGACTAGTGATATAATGGTATGATATCTATATTCTATTTTGTATGATGATTCATTACACTAGTCGTACGTGTTTTTCATGCTATTATCTAATTCTTTCTGTGTTATGCACAGGTTTGTTGATTAACATCATGGATTTTCGGGCCAGAGAACAAGTCTGGCTGAATCAGATGGACAAGGTTTTTGGGAGCAATGATGGCGATACACAGCAGGCTGTAGACTCTGTGAGACAGTTGAAGGAATGTGTGTTGAATGGGGTGTACATTTCACCTAGGTATAAGGGAAATGTGTGGCTTTGTAAACCTAGTGGTGGAGAAAGGTCACTACACCTTGCATTCATTACACACTTGCAGCTCAGGCCTGAAACTACTCAGGTCTTAATTAGGAGACCAGAAGTAGGTGTCTGCAAACACAATCTGAGAGCTCATTCAGTCTGGACAGGGGTCCAGGCACAGAAGGTGTCTCCAGGAGTGTGAGCTATCTCGGTCTGGGTGCAGGAAGTACCCCGGACACAGGAGTAGTCTCAGTGCGAATCGTGTGAATAGCGGCTGAATAGGAGTGGATCTCTCTCAAGTCTGGACATGGAAGGTGCCTTCAGACACAAGGAGGAGTATCTGTGAAACTCCATACTGGTAACATATATCAGATGTGTTGTTTGGGTCAGGCTGGTAGAGCCGGGACCCGGATAGACAGGGCAATCTATCTGTGTGTAATTAGTGGCTAGACAAGCCTAGGTTTTCTGTTTATGCTTTACTTTTATCTGTTTGCTGTGGACTTTAATAAAGCTGGTTGCGGCCAGTTTTACACCAGAACTGCTGTCTGAATGAACTGTTTTCATGCCATTCTGTCTACCCAGACAGCGATCCTAGAGCTATACCCCCTGGAAATGCTACAATTGGTGGAGAATGCGGGCAGCGCAGTGGCTGATACAGTTAGTGCTGGAGTGTGCATGCAGCACAGAGGCTTAGAGACAGCAATAAAGGTGAAGTCTGTTGAAATAGCAGCAGAAAAAAAAAAAAAAGTGTGTCAGCAGAAACGTCTGTTTGGAGCAGTCTTAAAGAGACAGTAGCCCTAATAGACTTTGCAAAGAAAAAAAAAAAAGTGTCTGCACAGCAGAGCTGAATTTTTCTATGGAAAAGACTGTAGAGTGTGTATGTCTTGAGTGAAGACTGCCGTTGTTAAGACAGAGAAGTCTGACAGCATGGATGACAGCATGGAGGCGCTGTTTGAACAAATGGCGCAAGTTAATATGCAACATAAGACTGCTGTGATTGAGACAGATGAGTCCGGCAGTATGGAGGAGCTCGTTGAGTACCTGGTACAGGCCCAGCAGAGCATGCAGCTGCGGTGACAGCTACAGCAGCAGGAGAATAACCGGTTGTTGAAGCAGATTGCAGCTCTCAGTACCTCGTCCCAGAGTAATGTTGTGAAGGTACCAGCATTGTCCGCTGTAAAGAAGGCGGTAAGACGGTCCCTGGAAAAGATGACACCTCGTGATGATGTGGAGGTATATCTCACTAGGTTTGAGAGACTGGCAGAGAAAGAGAATCTGCCCTTATCTGAATGGGCCATGATGGTCGCCCCCTATCTGATTGGAGAGCCCCAAAGGGTCTGTGCTGACCTGAGCGAGCAGGACAGCCAAGACTATGCCAAGCTGAAAGCCGAGATTCGTACCCGGCTGGGTGTTACGGTGACAGCCCGTGCCAGGGGAGTTCATGACTGGAGTTGCAGTTGGGTGTAAGGTTCTGTGTACATGTTCCTGAAACTCAGTTTGTTCGTCAGCCATTTTACTTTCTGTCTTGCTGCAGCTATCTTGCCCTCAGTCAAAATGGAGTTTCCAGCTTGCATGTTCCCGCCCTGATTCTCTCCTTTTGCTTCTTAAGCAGCCACAGCTGAGCAATCAGTGCTTCAGAATCTAGCCTGCAGTGAACCTGTGACCTGACTCCTAAAGCCTTGGACCTTGTACTCCAGCTATTCCTACTGAGGAACTCTGAAGCACTTGTGGACTCTGAACCCTGCTCTTTGAAAGACCCACGTTTGCATGGACTTACGGTAACAGAGAAGAAGATCCTGAACCTGTTGTGGAGAGTGATTGCTGAGCTTAGATTACTCTGGCCTGCTGTGTCTGCAAACTGTGTGACTATTTTTGCCAACTTGTATGAAGTAATACAAGACTTTCTATATCAAACCTGTGTCTCATGTATTTTCATCGCACCCAAGCACAAGACGCTATATGAACTGTACCACATACATTACAAGATTCTGAAGCCAAAACGTTAGTGTCTGCTGGGTCTGGAAAGGCTGTGTCTGCTGTAACTGTGGATATCGGATGTCCGGTTGTACTTTCTGTGATGACAGTGGTTGTGACTTCTCACAACCATTCCAGGTGAGCAATTCCCTTAAGTGGTTTTTTTTCTGCAGTGTTACCACAGGTAAACACTATTGTTTTTTTTTTTTTTTTTTTTCTCTTTTTTGTCTGCTGTAACTGTGGATATCAGATGTCCGGGTGAACTTTCTGTGATGATAGTGGTTGTGACTTCTCACAACCATTCCAGGTGAGCAGTTCCCTTATTTTTTTTTTTTCTCTCTGCAGTGTTACCACAGGTAAACACTATTGTTTTTTTTTTCTCCTCTCCTCTTCTTCCAGTACTCCTGTCTTAAAAGATCTGGAAAATGGAGGCCCGCATAAAGGAACTTTGCGGAGTGACTGATAATATCCTTGCAGATTTGCAGAATATAAAGACCCGTTTTTCAAGCCTACAGGACCTCACTAATCACAATTTGCAAGTGTTTGGACAGACTGCTCAGGATTTGCGAGCCAGGATTGAGGTTCTAGAAGAGCGAGTCCAGGCTCCTGCCGTAGCCCCGAGTTCTGGGATTCCCAAGTTGCCCCCTTTTCGTTTTGGCGGTGAACGTGAGAAATTCAGGGGATTTATTAATCAATGCAATCTTTTTTTTTCTGCACATGCTTCACAATTTCCCACTGAACGATCTAAGGTGCTTACTATAATTATGTTGCTTACCAACAAGGCTTTGATGTGGGCAAACCCTCTGATTAAGACTGAGGATGAATGTTTGAATCACCTTGATGCTTTTATTTCAGCCATGGGGCAGGTGTTTGATGACCCCAATCGAGGTGCAACAGCTGAAGCAGCCATGTTAGCTTTGCGCCAAGGTAAGCACTCGGTAGCTGAATATGCCTTGGAGTTCAGGAGATGGGCCCTTGATACCACCTGGGACAGTTCCGCCAAAAAATCTATTTTTCGAAAGGGGTTATCTCCACTGATTAAGGATGAACTTGCTCGTGCCGACCCTCCCACTGCGTTAGGTGACTTTATTAACTACTGCATCCGTATTGATACTCGTCTGACTGAACGCAGGCAAGAGAGATGGTTCGAAAGCAATCGCACTAACCTTTTCCTACCTTCCTCTCCAGCTAAGGAACCTTTGAGTAGGATTACACGGGAACCTGAACCTGAACCCATGCAGGTAGACTCTTTACAACGACGGGTTAGTGATGCACGCAAGGAACATCGTTTTAAGGAGAATCTATGTTTCTATTGTGGTAAGTCAGGGCACTTCATTATAAACTGCCCCAGCCGTTCTCGTAAGACTACTGCAGCACTCATTCATTGTGAGTGTTGCGAGAGGGGATCTGTCAGGTCCGAGCCTCAGGCTCCAGAGAGATCTCAGCAACAGATCTTGATTTCTCGGACTTAAACTCCGTTACTTCTGAGGACGTTGACTGTGTAAACGCTGCCATTTTTCAAGTTTCCTCAGCGGTGTCCCAGCTGAGTTGTAAGAAAAACAATTCTCATTGCTTTCTTTCCATCAAACTCTGGGTTGACTCAGCTTGGGTGTCTAGCTCTGCTATGATCGACTCAGGGGCAAGTGGAAATTTTATGGATGTCTCCTTTGCTCTGAAACAGGGGATACGTTCAGTGAAGAAGGCTACTCCTGTACAGATGGAAACTGTGGATGGCTCCCTGCTGACCTCTGGACCAGTGGATCAGGAAACAGAGCCTTTGAGGGTTCTTATGGGTAAAGATCATCAAGAGAAACTGTCCTTTATGCTTATCTCTTCTCCCCACTTTCCCATTATTCTAGGGCTACCATGGCTGCAGGCTCAGAATCCTACCATTAACTGGGAGACCAAGGAATTACACTTTCCAGAGAAACAGATGAGTCCAAAAGTTTCAGCTTGCTCTGTTCCTAAAGGAACCATGTCAGTCCCTGAACTACCAGCTGTATACCAGGACTATGTGGATTTATGTGACAAGAAGAACGCTGACCAGCTTCCTCCTCACCGTCCATATGATTGTCCAATTGAATTATTGCCTGGAGCAGAGATACCTTTTGGTAAGATCTACCCCCTGGCGGGGCCCGAGCTAAAGGCTTTAAAGGATTACATAGACGAAAATCTAGCCAAGGGCTTCATATGCCCCTCTTCATCTCCTGCAGGTGCACCCATCTTCTTTGTAAAGAAGAAAGATGGATCTCTGAGACCATGCATAGACTATAGGGAACTCAATAAGGTTACTATTAGAAACCGTTATCCATTGCCTTTAATCCCTGAGTTATTGGAGAGAGTGCGACATGCCAAAATTTTCTCTAAGCTAGATCTTCGTGGGGCCTATAACTTAGTCCGTATTAGACCTGGGGATGAATGGAAGACTGCATTCAGGTCACGCTATGGACACTTTGAATATCTAGTTATGCCTTTTGGTCTGAGTACCGCCCCAGCCACTTTCCAACACTTGGTGAATGACATCTTCAGGGATCTCCTAGATACATTCGTGGTAATTTATTTGGAAGATATTCTAATTTTTTCTAACTCCACAGAGGAACATCATGGACATGTGAGAATGGTCTTGGAACGTCTAAGACAAAATCATCTTTACATCAAACTTGAAAAGTGTGAATTCCATAGGACCGAAATTCAATTTCTGGGGTATGTACTGTCTACACAAGGAATTAGTATGGATGGAAGCAAAACCCAAGCCATCAAGGATTGGCCAAGTCCTAGAAATGTGAAGGAGGTACAGCGCTTCATCGGGTTTGCCAACTTCTATAGACGTTTCATTAGAAATTTCTCTGAGGTAGTGTCACCTATCACCCAACTTACCCGGAAAGAGTCTAGGTTCTCCTGGACTCCCCAAGCCCAGGAAGCATTTTCCCGTCTAAAAGATAAATTTACCACTGCACCTATCCTAGTACATCCCAACCCCGAGCTTGCCTTCATAATAGAGGTGGATGCTTCAGACTGTGCCGTTGGAGCTATACTCTCTCAGAGAACAGGTGAGAAGAATGTCTTGCATCCCTGTGCCTTCTTTTCCCAGCAGTTGTCTTCGGCTGAGAGGAACTACGATGTGGGCAATAGAGAGTTGTTGGCCATTATTGCCGCCTTCAAAGAATGGAGACACCTTCTTCAGGGAGCTGCACAGCAAATAGTCGTCCTGACAGATGATCGTAACCTTGAGTTTATCAGGTCGGCTAAGTGCCTGACTCCTCGCCAGGCTCGCTGGAATCTTTTCTTAAACCAATTTAATTTTATCATTTCTTATAGACCAGGATCGCGCAATGGAAAGGCTGACGCACTCTCTAGGATTTACTCAGCAGAGACACGTCCAATTACTCCTCCTAAGACTATTCTTCCTGACTCTAGATTCCTAGGAGTAATTCATAATCAAGACCTACTTAAGGACATCAAGGAAGCATACCATGCGGATTCCTTTTTGGCACAACCCCCAAGGGACGTAAGTCTTGTCTTTAAGAATGGTGTGTGGATTCAGGGACAACGCCTGTATATTCCTGAAACAGTCAGATTGAGAGTATTGCAACTCATTCACGATTCCAAGATAGCTGGGCATAGAGGAATTCTAAAGACACAGGAATTTCTCTCTCGTTTCTTTTGGTGGCCCACTTGCAGGAAGGATGTTTTAAACTATGTCACTTCATGTGAAGTCTGTGCAAGATGCAAAACACCTCGCTCCTCACCAACTGGTCTGTTACAGCCTCTTCCCACCCCGTCCCGCCCGTGGGGATCCATTTCTATGGACTTCATTGTGGAGTTACCAACCTCTCAAGGGAAGAACACCATTCTAGTGGTGGTTGACCGTCTAACAAAGGCAGCTCATTTTATCCCTTGTGTCGGCTTACCCACTGCAAAACAGACATCAGATTTGATGATTAAAGATGTGTTTCGCTTACATGGAGTACCGGATGAGGTTATTTCGGATCGAGGGGTGCAATTCACTTCTAGGTTTTGGCAAAATTTCTGTGCAGCATTGGACATTAAAGTAAACCTTTCTTCTGCTTTTCATCCCCAGACTAATGGACAGACCGAACGAACCAATCAAACCCTGGAGCAGTATCTCCGCTGCTTTATCTGCCACCTACAGGATGATTGGGTGGATCTACTTCCATTAGCTGAGTTCTCGTATAACAACTCTCAGAGTGCCTCCACTAAACAGTCTCCTTTTTACTCTAATCTAGGTTATCATCCTAACATTCTACCACGATTTCCCATAGAAACGCCTTTACCAGCAGTGGCTGAAAGAATCACGTCTTTACAGAAGAATATGGATCTTCTAAAGGAGAATCTGGAATCGGCTCAGGAAAGGTACAAGAAAGCAGCAGATAAATTTCGTAAACCTGCACCAGCTTTCAAGGTAGGAGACTTGGTCTGGCTGTCAACCAGAAATCTTAAGTTAAGGATTCCATCGTCTAAGTTGGGACATAAGTACATTGGACCCTATAAAATCAGTAAAATTATAAGTGCCGTTGCTTGTCGTCTTCAACTGCCCAGAACTATGAGAATTCAACCTGTCTTTCATGTATCCCTACTAAAGGCTGCGACACCCAATACGCTTCCTGGACGTTCTTCTCCTTGCCCTGACCCAGTGCTAGTCGATGGTCAGGAAGAATTTGTGGTGGAAAGGATTTTAGATTCCAGGTTGTATAGAAATCAGTTACAATATCTGATTAAATGGCAGGGCTACCCAGTGGAGGACAACTCATGGGAACCAGTCAATAACGTTAATGCTCCTCGCTTGCTCCGTCAGTTTCATCAGAGGTACCCACACAAGCCTGGCCTGAGGTCATCCGGAGGTTGTCCCTAAGGGGGGAGTAATGTAAGGTTCTGTGTACATGTTCCTGAAACTCAGTTTGTTCGTCAGCCATTTTACTTTCTGTCTTGCTGCAGCTATCTTGCCCTCAGTCAAAATGGAGTTTCCAGCTTGCATGTTCCCGCCCTGATTCTCTCCTTTTGCTTCTTAAGCAGCCACAGCTGAGCAATCAGTGCTTCAGAATCTAGCCTGCAGTGAACCTGTGACCTGACTCCTAAAGCCTTGGACCTTGTACTCCAGCTATTCCTACTGAGGAACTCTGAAGCACTTGTGGACTCTGAACCCTGCTCTTTGAAAGACCCACGTTTGCATGGACTTACGGTAACAGAGAAGAAGATCCTGAACCTGTTGTGGAGAGTGATTGCTGAGCTTAGATTACTCTAGCCTGCTGTGTCTCCTGCTTCTGTGTCTGCAAACTGTGTGACTATTTTTGCCAACTTGTATGAAGTAATACAAGACTTTCTATATCAAACCTGTGTCTCATGTATTTTCATCGCACCCAAGCACAAGACGCTATATGAACTGTACCACATACATTACATTGGGAGTCTGCAGTCAGCAAACCTGATTATGGAGTTGAAAAGGTGATAGTGAACCGCTACACCCAAGCACGTCCTCCTGAGGTACAGCCAGAGGTCGGACAAGGAGACCACCAGGACGCCAATCGTCTGGTCAGCTTGGTGGAGAAGGCCTTCGCCAGCAAAGACTGTCTCCGTGACCAGCCGTCTGAGAGGTCGTCACTTCAGAGTTCCCGGACGCCGAACTCTCCCGGTAAGAGCGTTCCAGCTGTTGGGGACATGGGGTATGCTGATAAGCGGGTTCAGGCCCGAGGGGACATATGGGAGGGTGATTGTGGTGGACAGTGTTGGAGATGTCGTGAAATTGCAACCGGCTGTTCACTAGAGGGGGAGCCTATGTGCCGTGATGTTGGCAGGTCCCTCTCTCCCTGCGCAGAACCTGTGTGTGTGTCCACCTCAGCCGAAGAGACTGGACCACAGGTGTCCCCGGTGGTTGTAAAGGACTGCCCAGCACAGGTCCTCTTGGACTCAGAGAGTCCAGTGACTTCCGTATGTGACAGCCTGATTGATAGGGACTTCATCCCTGATAAGCACCTGAGTGTGGTGTGCATCCATGGAGACACCAAAGTCTACCCAGAGACTGCCGTGGACTTGGTCCCCAAACTCGGGGAGGTTTCATATGAAGTGGGGGTAGTGAAGAACCTGGTGCAACCCGTCATATTGGGTAATGACTTTCCCAGTCTAAGGATCTCTGGGGGAAAAATGTTTCTGATGGACAGTGTGATGAAGCTCCTATTGAGGGTGCGCAGTCCCGAGGGGCGGAACACAATGCTAGTGGGACGTTAAACCTATGTGATAATGATCATGATAGTCATGATGACCATGATAATGATGATGATGATAATGATAATAATGATGACTGTGATAATGGTGAAATTCCCTTGCAGGTGATGTTGGGAGACGAGGATGGTGGTTCTCGGGAACCGAGTGTCCCTGACTTGCCTGTGTCCTGTGACAATTTTGAGAGTGAGCAGTGGCGAGACCCCACTCTTGGGACGGCACAGGAAAATATAGATGCTCTAAATGAGGTTTCCCAGGAGCCTGGCTCTGAGGAGAGGTTTCTTCATGTTGCCATAAACACTGAAGTCCAGGGAGAGGTCGTGAGTCAGCTCCTAGTGCCTGAGCTTATATAGAAGCATAGTGCTGGGGTTGTCACATAGTCACATACTTGAGGGACCAGATGGTGAAGTTAATGTTGTGGATGACATGTTAACTAAAGTTCCAGAACAGGATATGAATGAGAATGAATTGTATACTCCTGAAAGTGAGCAGAATGAGAATGAATTATATAACCCTGAAAGTGACCCGGATGTGGCTGAGAGAAAGGGGTCAGACAGGGATAGTGGGAGTGATAATAAATCATCTGATGACAGTAGAGCAGCCAGTGCAGAGGTGGAGAAGGCCATGGAAATGGTGGTCACCAAGCCAGGTGCCTCATCAGAAGCTGAGGTCTCAAGTGAGGCTGTGAGGAACAAGACTGAAGAAGCGGCCGAAGTCGTAAAAGACGTCCAACAGCTACAGGAACAGATGCGTCTCCATGAGGTCTCCACCAAAGACATGAAGACTGATATTGTTGCATTGCGCGAGCAGCTACAACAGTGTAAACTGGATGTGTTATCTCTTCGCGGAACGTGGCGGTGCCAGCAGTTGCTACAGAGAGTACGAAGTGCCAAAATGAAATAAAAAATCTTTTTGCAAAAATGCATGAAGGTAGTAATAATATAAGGGTATTTAGTAAACTAATTTGATCAAAATAATGTACAGCCATCCGCCACGTCAAGGAACCCTGGGGAGGGTTGCCTTGACGTGGCGGATGGCTTGTAATTATTTTGATCAAATTATGTTTATAAATACCCTAGATTATTTCTACCTTCATGCATTTTTGCAAAAGATTTTTATTTCATTTGGATATTGTTTTTTGTGCCTGTTTTTCTGTGTAATGTCATGTGTAATATGCATTTACATTTTGCATACACATTAACTTACTTTTCAGTTCAGATCTAGTTTTCTAAGAGAGTACGAAGTGACAGGAAAGTGTATACAGTACCTTGCAAGATCAAAAAATTGTTGCACAGGTACCAGAGGAATCAAGTACTTCTCAGAAAAAATTTCAAACTGTGATGAGGAGCGTGATGAGAACCATGAGCACCTTCTTGAAAAGGACAATGAAGTAAAAGGAAGAATACAGGGAGTCTCTTCGTTGCGAGAGCAAAGGCCGCAATTATACGAGGAGGTGAAAGCAGAAAAGATGATGAGCCTTGGCTTGTTAGAAGATGTGGATCTCCTGGAGAAAGAAGTAAGAGCTCTGCGTCTTATGCAAAGTGAGCCTGTACATGAAGAGGAGCTTAAATTATGTGAAATAGAATTTATGAACCAACTGATATTTAGGAAAGTAGATGTGTTAAAAAAGGTTCAAGGGGAATTAGAGAAAAGTGAAAAACCCCCTATACCTTCTGGGACAGCTGGTGACACAGGGTCAGTGTACCAAGGACAGGAGGTATGTGAGTTTCTGAGGAAGAGTCAGCAGAAGTGTTCTGATGTGCCGGGTTGTACTTCTCTGGCCAGGCACTATATCGAAACTGAGCCCGGCCCTAAGGTCAAGATGAAACTGTGCAGGATACCCGAGGCCCGCAGAGAGTATAGGCCTGGGAGGGTACAGGGTAGGGCGAATGCTTCAGATGAAGAGAAAGCTGATGTTGGCTATGACTCAGGTGACGATACAAATGACAGTGGTAAAGATGAAGCTGATGAGGGCCATGACTGGTCCAGAGTTCACTGTCTCTGTTGGATTGTTGACCAGCCCTCCGGTCTGGATGACCAGCCTCCGGTCTGGAGAAGAGGGAGGGGATATGTGAGACAGTGAAGGAATGTGTGTTGAATGGGGTGTACATTTCACCTAGGTATAAGGGAAATGTGTGGCTTTGTAAACCTAGTGGTGGAGAAAGGTCACTACACCTTGCATTCATTACACACTTGCAGCTCAGGCCTGAAACTACTCAGGTCTTAATTAGGAGACCAGAAGTAGGTGTCTGCAAACACAATCTGAGAGCTCATTCAGTCTGGACAGGGGTCCAGGCACAGAAGGTGTCTCCAGGAGTGTGAGCTATCTCGGTCTGGGTGCAGGAAGTACCCCGGACACAGGAGTAGTCTCAGTGCGAATCCGTGTGAATAGCGGCTGAATAGGAGTGGATCTCTCTCAAGTCTGGACATGGAAGGTGCCTTCAGACACAAGGAGGAGTATCTGTGAAACTCCATACTGGTAACATATATCAGATGTGTTGTTTGGGTCAGGCTGGTAGAGCCGGGACCCGGATAGACAGGGCAATCTATCTGTGTGTAATTAGTGGCTAGACAAGCCTAGGTTTTCTGTTTATGCTTTACTTTTATCTGTTTGCTGTGGACTTTAATAAAGCTGGTTGCGGCCAGTTTTACACCAGAACTGCTGTCTGAATGAACTGTTTTCGTGCCATTCTGTCTACCCAGACAGCGATCCTAGAGCTATACCCCCTGGAAATGCTACAATTCTAATTGGGAGACCAAATGTTCCACCATTAAATCTATGCTAGACAAACGGTCCAGATACTGATGGAATAGAATGTTTCTTCAAAAATATATTACTAACAAAATGATCCCTAGAGGACTGAGAGTTAGAGTGATCCCTTCTTTTCCGATTGATGATCCCCTCTTTATTACTAAATGGGAGGAGGCTTGTAATGAATGTTCTACCATTTTAATACAGCTTTTGATTGACCTCAACACTTCCAAAATTAGTGAACTGGATAGTCTCATTGATGTAGCACAATCTGAGCTGAGGTCGAACTGTCCACCGGAGATAATTCAGCAATTTGAAGTGGATTTGGATAAATTCATGGACGGTATGGTGAAAAAAATCCAGAATACTCAAATGGTTAAATATAATAGGGATTTGAGGGACTATCAGTCCAAAAGAGTCTACTTGTGGAGGAATACCAAAAATAATACTAATTTACACAAAAGTCCATCTGATACCTCCATATCGTCAATGAGTGGACGTTCTGACCTATCCTCCACGTCTGGTATCAACTCGACATCAATGGAAAGTGTGAGACTTCGCGACCATTCTTATCATCCCTATAAAAGAAACATGGCAACCCCCATGGTTAAGAGAGACAATAAGGTGATTAATCTTAGCAACCATGTACTGACGAATACAGATCTCTGTCTCCTCAGTAAAGGTCTCTCATTTTCACCTACATCCAATTTTGATCTTTTCATCACTATCAAGGATCTACACATCTTTGCGCGGTCCTTGCTATTTAAGAGATACTTTAATTCCAAAACTAATGATCTTCTCTCTTTGTTTCCTACAGAGGAGGAACAGGAGGCCCTGAGGATCCTTGAGGATTTGGCAATTGAACATACTAATGATGGAGGTAAGATTCCTCCATCTATTCGTCCACGCTCCAGTAAGTTCCCTCCATTGTCATCTTGTGCCAATGTTGATTTGTTTGTCCAGGTGGTGATGGAAGATCTTTATAAGATCCCTAAATTTTGTATCAACGATAATCTAACAAGAGAGGAGAGAAATAGGTTGAGATATCTTCAGGAATTGCCAAATATAATACTAAAGCCAGCAGATAAGGGAGGTAATGTCGTCCTGTGGCCCATGGAGTTATATGAGAGGGAGGCATTTCGCCAGTTAAATAACACTACATGTTATAGGAGACTCACCTATAACCCCCTCTCTGCATATTCTTCACAATTGGATGATATTCTTAAACGGGCATTACAGGACGAGATTATCTCCAAGGAACTTTCAGTAGCCTTGCGGGTTGTTGAACCGACTATTTCGACCTTATATCTCCTCCCAAAAATTCATAAGAATAGTTCATCACCACCTGGGAGACCGATTATTTCTGGCAGAGGGAACTTTCTGGAGCATATCAATAAGTGGATAGATTACCATCTCCAACCTCTGATCTCGGGCCTCCCCTCCTTTCTTAGAGACACGGGTGATTTGTTGCGCAGGGTCGACGGGTTGTGTTTGGAGAGTGGAACTCTACTAGTCTCAGCGGATGTCGAGTCCCTCTACACCAACATTAGACACAAGGATGGATTAACCGCAGTACGACATTATCTTAATGCTTCGTCTTTGACTCAGGGTGTGAGGGACCTTCTGCTGGAGCTACTAGAGTTCACTCTAACACACAATTTTTTTGTGTTTAAGGGGGCCTTCTACCTACAGCTCCAGGGGACCGCTATGGGGGCGGCCTTTGCGCCGGCCTATGCCGGTCTCTTTCTGGGGCTGTGGGAGAGGGACCTCCTCTTGTCGGATGAACAGGGGTTAATGGACCGTGTCCCCTTGTGGACACGGTACATTGACGATATCTTCTTCATCTGGCAAGGCACACCCGTCGACCTTGAACAACTTATCTGTACCCTTAATAGCAACGACCGTAATATTTATCTCACTTTTGAGCATAGTGATGAATCGTTTAATTTTTTGGATGTTACCATCAGAAGGGATTCTGAGGGTATCCTTCAAACGGATATCTTCAGAAAAGAGACTGCCACAAATACTCTTCTTCATGCCTCCTCCGGCCATCCATCTCACGTGATTAGATCGGTGCCTGTGGGGCAGTTCCTGCGTCTTCGCCGTGTCTGTTCTTCAGATGCTGATTTTGAGCGTAGGGCGGAGGAACTGAAATCACGATTTCTGGCCCGCGGATATAGCCATCGCTCACTCAAGAGGGCCTACCACCGGGCCAAATATACATCTTGCCAAAGTTTATTATACGATACGACATCTAGATTTAAATTGGGTGATCAACAGACGATTAGATTTGTGACTACTTTTAGCTCTCAGTCCAATAGGGTTCGCTCTATTCTTCAGAAGGCATGGCCAATACTAAAGGTTGATCCGGTTATTAACAGTTTCATTCCAGCTCAGCCCTCCATGTCTTTCAGACGGGCGAGGAATCTGAGGGACCATTTGGTCTCCAGCCATTATGTTGGGAGGGAGACTCATACGTTTTTGGACGAATTTCGATGCAGGGTTGGTTGCAGTCCTTGTGGCAGATGTGTCGCCTGCCCCAATCTGGACCGATGTGATTCCTTTTCAAACTCAGATGGCAGGAAGACATATAAGATTAGACGACATATTACTTGTACAACGAGATATGTCGTGTATTATGCCACATGCCCTTGTGGCCTTATTTATGTTGGGTTAACAACTCGCCAACTTAAGGTTCGCATTAGGGAACACGTCCTTGGGATACAGGCGGCACTCTGCCATGATGATGAAACCACCCTGAAAACTATCCCACGACACTTCAGAGAATTCCATAACTGTGATGGCTCCCTTCTAAGAGTGCGTGGTATCGATGCCCTCAAAATCAATATTAGAGGGGGGGGTTTATCCAAGCGTCTGGGTAGGCTGGAGACCAAGTGGATATGGCTCCTTAAAACGGTTCAGCCTTTTGGCCTCAATGAATGCCTGTCATTTGCTCCTTTCCTTTAGGTCTCGTTCTGCTGTGTATTTATTCATGCGTGCACCCTTTCCGCATTATTTTTGTTTTTATATGATTTTAATAATGATTCTCTTTGTATTTCAGTAATCTTGAATTGCCTTCATTGCCAGGATGAGTGACCATATTGGATGAAGTATATCTCTTTGCCTTGAAGTGATCTCCATATTACTACTACTTACAGTTTTATGATATTATGATTGACATGTATATCTCTTTGTGGCTATATGTGGTGGCTTTTTCTATAATAGTTTAGAACGTGCTCCATGTTATCACATTATATATTGTGGTATTTGTGCTATATGTGCTTATTATGTACATTTTTGTACTGTTGTTATTCTTCATGTGTATACTATCATCTTTTTGTTGATTAATAGCATTTATTTATATTATTATAATTGCAATTGTGCTGTTATTAATTTTGTGATATATATTATGTATGCTATTGTTCATTATGCCCTTGGTGTTATATGCGGTACAATAATGCTTTCCATTATGGGCATGACTTTAATTGGCCAGCTTCACATATATGTACACTAACTTACGATTCTATACATGGCTCCTATATTTTTGTATCTCTGCCCACTAGTTGTATGGCCGCACTATAGATTTTTACATGTCTTGTTGCCACTTCCGCCCTCTCTTCCACATCCGCCCACCTCTGACGTTTGATCACATGGGGCCCCATGTGGATGCTCGTCAGCGGTGAGGTTGCATTGTGGTGGGAGGAGCGATCTGGCAAGCGTTCGTATGGAATCACTTCCGGCTATGTAACTATTTATACTGCCTGGGTCTTTAACCTGGCGTGCCCCCTGAGGAAGGAACTTCCGAAACGCGCGTTGGGGTGGGCGGGAGACACTGTAACACCGGATATATTGTGACTATTCTACTGTAGCGTTGGCATTAGATGCATTGTCACATGATCAGCACAGTGTGTATCATGTTATGGGCAGACTAGATGTTGTGTTATATATCTTTACATGCTGTTAACACATTTATGCCTGTATTCATATATGCCTGCTACTTATATTACTTATTATTCTTCCGGATGTTGCCGCTATTCTCTGCTGCCTGGGCTTATGCGGATTATGTGTGTTACGTTTTAGCCCTCTTGTTATCCCTTTACCTTGTTCTATTTTGATATGTAATAATAAAGTATTTTTCTGCTTTATTCATGTTGACATTGCACTGATTTTTCTGTGGTCTGGTATCTTTGATATTCTCAGTGTGTCAGATATATTATCCCTTAATGACTAGTGATATAATGGTATGATATCTATATTCTATTTTGTATGATGATTCATTACACTAGTCGTACGTGTTTTTCATGCTATTATCGCCTACACGGTATGCCAGACAAGATTGTCAGCGATCGAGGTCCAAAATTTGTGTCTCGGTTCTGGAGAGAGTTGTGTCATCTACTCTGTTTTGAGTTAAACCTCTCTACTGCATATCATCCCGAGACGAATGGGTTGGTAGAGAGGGACAACCAGACCATGGTCACATACTTGCGACATTTTGTCTCTGCCAGGCAGGATGACTGGGTATCCTTGCTCCCGTGGGCGGAGTTCACGCTAAACATTGCTGTGGCTGACTCCACCGGACAGACCCCATTCCTCTTAAATTACGGCCAGCATCCGCAGGTACCGGTGCCCATGCTCGTGGCTTCCTCCGACTCCAGGGTGGCTGACTGGGCTGTGGAGGCACGGGACATATAGGACCGCACCCAGGATGCCATTGAGGCTTCCAAGGAAAGGATGAGGTCTTCTGCCGATGCCCATCGGCGTCCCGCTCCGACATTTGCTCCTGGCGACCTAGTGTGGCTCTCCGCCCGAAACATCAGGCTATGGGTGGAGTCCACTAAGTTGGCACCCTGCTATTTGGGTCCCTTCAAGGTTTTCGAGCAGGTGAACCCTGTGGTTTACCGCTTGTCCCTTCCGCCTCGCCTTGGCATCTCCGACAACTTCCATGTGTCCCTCCTAAAACCCGTGGTCATCTCCCGGTTGCCTGAGTCATCTGCCGGGGCGTCGGGTTCATCTACGGATGATTATGAGGTGAACGCCATTGTAGGGTGAAAGGTGGTATGGGGCAAAAAAATTTTTTGGGTGGATTGGAGGGGTTATGGGCCTGAGGATAGGTCCTTGGAGCCTGCCGAACATATTCATGCTCCGCAGCTCATCGCTGCCTTTGAACGTAGCGAGGCCCAAAGAAGGGGGGCCATGTTAGGGGTTGAATTCCCACTTCTGCACAAGGGGAATCTCGAGCCGTCCCTGCTGCGGTCTCCCATCCGTCTCTGGCCGCAGTGGACTCTGCTCAGCTTAGACGTCAGTCCCAGTGTCTCGCCCAGTCAAAAATTGTGCAGAGGATTACTGCTGCCTCTCCAGGCTCTGCTATTGTAGCCAGTACTGGTTAGCAGCGAGCAGACGTCTTTAGGACAAAGTCCTTGCTTTCCCCTTCTGAGCATGCCCAGAGTAAGATCTCTCATTCGAGATCAGGGGTCACATGCTCGGGTACTGCAGTAGCTCCTATTGGTCCGCCAGGAAGGTCCTGAAACCACTTGTGTTCTGGAGCAGTTTATTATTGGTCCTTATCTGGCAGGTCTTGTAGTTGTTACTATAAGGCTAAGTGCACACGATCAGGAATAATTGCGTTTTTTTCGCGTTTTTCCGCGATTTTCCGCGGTTAAACCGCGAAAAAAACGCAAGCATTAAGCATTCTATACTTGTTAATTGATTGCGCATGTTTTGTACACATGTTGCGGTATTTTCTGCGAAAAAAAACGCTTTGCGGAAAATCTAGCAACATGTTCATTAATTTAGCGTAACCGCGGTGATTCCGCCGCCATAGGAATGCATTGAAACGCTTACTTTCCGCATGTGGCTATGCCCACTATGCGCAATGTAAGCGGTTCATGTGCGGATGGTACCCAGGGTCTGGAGCAGAGGAGACTCTCCTCCAGGCCCTGGGTACCATATCCCTGGTAAAACAATAATTAAAATAAAAAATAATGATATTCTCACCTTCCGGCGTCCCACGCAGCTTTCCCGCCTTCAGCGACGCTCCCGCCAACTTCCGTTCCCAGTGATGCTTTGCGAGATCACCCAGATGGCGTAGCGGTCTCGCGAGATGCTACGTCATCGGGGTGATTTGTCGCAAAGGACTTCTGGGACCGGAAGTTGCCGGGAGCATCGCTGAAGGCGGGAAAGCTGCGTGGGACGCCGGAAGGTGAGAATATCATTATTTATTATTTTTTTTATTATTTTTACATTAGATCTTTTTACTATTGATGCGGTATAGGCGGCATCAATAGTAAAAAGTTGGTCACACGTGTCAAACACTATGTGTGACTCGTGTGACCAACCTGTCAATCAGTTTTCCAAGCGATGCTACAGATCGCTAGGAAAACGCTAGCATTCTGCAAGCTAATTACGCTTGCAAAACGCTATTATTCTGGCGGGAATCAGCATACAAAAAACGTGCGTATTTCCTGCGGGAGAAGTGCGGGATTGCCGCGGAAATTTCCGCGGCAATTCCGCAACGTGTGAACTTAGCCTAAAAGGGTGGCATAGTCGTGCCGCCATGCGCTAGTATCAATCACATTATGTGCTTTGCGCCAGGGTGATCTTGCACGTATGTGTTAGGGCTCGGCTGAAATAAGCCCCTAGAATACCGGCACCTCCGGTGAGGAGATTGTATGCACGTGTTTAGGGCTCAGCTGAAATAAGCCCCTAGAATACTGGCTTCTCCGGTGAGGAGATTGTCTGATTGCATTGCTGATTGCGTTACTAAGGACTGCTGTCCGCACAGCAATTGTCTGTTCATACCTGTGGAGTTAATAGGACACAGTCCATATTTCTGCATCTCTACCTTAGCGACTCTGTAGTGTAACAGAGTTCGCTTGTACCGCCATTTAGTGCCTCAGTGTCTATAGTTGCGACTCTGTGAAGTAACAGAGTTTGTTATACCGCCATCCTACTAGCAGCAGGCTCTGCCTGCACGGTGGACCCCGTGCTGCGAACGCACTTATTATTTATATTTATTTTGTGCGTTCCGCCAACCTTAACAGTGGCTGTCCCTGTGAATGATTTCAGTGCCAAACTCCACAGCTGTGGAGCAGGGAGAGGGAACTATAGCGAGTGCTGGAGCCATAAGCAAGCAGGGGGGCCCAGTCATGTGCTCCAGCACTGGCACAGGGCCCCTCATAGTACGCCCGTGTGTCTGACGGCGAGAGGGCCCATCCCACCATTAGAGACACTTTTTGGTACTTTGAGGGACCCTGTTCCAGTGCCGTCGCCCGAGAGTGGGAGCCCCCACCTACTCAAGGTACCGGCACTAGCTCGGGGCGCCAGGAGGTGACCCCGGCCCTGTGGGGGGGGCAGACCAGATAGAAAGGTGGCAAAAAGTTACATAGGTTGAGGTGTATGCTGGACGTTCTGCAGCTGAAAATGGAGGAATTTTAAGAATTCAGAGGAAGACGACGACAAAACGAGCCATTTTGCTGACAACCTATGTGTCCTGAGGGGAAGGTGGGACAAAATCTTTTGAAACCCATGCATGGTGCATTTTAATAAAGGTTAGATCATCTACGTTTTTTTACTCCAACAAATTTATTGCCCCTTTAACACAGTCAGGCAGCTTACTATTCAGATGTGATGATGCACTAAAGCAATTTGTACACTGTTAGGGCCAGGCACCTCAGCTATTACACCCAATTAATTGCCCCTCTATCATAGGCAGCCAGCCTGTAATCTGATCTGATGGTCCACTCAAGCAATTTGTTGACTGTCACTAGCAGGCAGGCAGCTCAGCTGCTCTACCAAATGAATTGCCCCTCTATCATAGGCAGCCAGCCTGTAATCAGATCTGATGGTCCACACATGCAATTTGTACACTCTTAGTGGCAGGCAGCTCAGCTACTCTACCAAATGAATTGCATCTCTATCATTGGCAGCCAGCCTGTAATCAGATCTGATGTGTTGTGATTGCGTTAGAGATGGTTTCTGAGCAGAGGCTCCCTCTGGTGGTTACAGACAGTACTGAACCGCCCAGCGAGGAATGGCAATCTGGGATCACTGACTGGACTGATATAAGGGAGGTTCCCTCCCATGATGGTCGCCGGTGATCAATTGTTCTTGTCTCAATTGTGGTTCCTGGTTCATTTGGAAGTTTTCTGGAGTCTTGCCTGCACCTGCTGCCTTCAGATAAGATATTTTCTGCTTTTCTTTTTGTGCTTGCTTTTTGCATAGTTTTCTGCACTTTTGTGGAGGTCAGCCGGGTCCCCTCCTGGGGCCTGTGCTCCTCTCAGTTTGTCTGTGGCCACTGTAATTTGTTCATTTGCTTTTTCCTGTTTTTTCAGTGGCTGCGGCTTTGTTTTGTGACACCAGAGATCTGATTTAGGTGGTAGAGATCGTGTGATCTCAGGTTTTTTGGCAATCAGAAGTGATGTTTTTTTTTAGGGTTTTTGTTGGATTGCAGTCAGAATTCTTTCCTGTACTTTTCTGTCTAGACAGATTGGGCCCCAACGTTCCTAGACAGAAAAGGATAGGAAGGACACTTACTGCAATCCCAAAAAACCCTAAAAAGTACCAACTCTACTAATTGCAAAAACACCTGAGATCACACGACCTCTACCACCTAAATTAGTTCTCTGGTGTAACAAAACTAAGCCGCAGCCACTGAAAAAAAAACTGGAAAAGGAAAAAGAACAAAAAACAGTGGCTCAGACAAACTGAGAGGAGCACAAGCCCCCGGAGGGACCTGGCTAACCTCCACAAAAGTGCAGGAAAATATGCAAAAAGCAAGCACAAAAATAAAAACAGAAAATTTCTTATCCGAGAGTAGGAGATGCAGGCAAGACTCAGCAAGCTTCCAAGTGAACCAGGAATCACAGTTGAGACAAGAACAATTGATCACCGGCAACCCTGATGGGAGGGAACCTCCCCTATATAGGACCAGTCTGCAACTCCTGATTGCCAATCCTCACTAAATGGTTCAGCACTGTCTGCAACCACCAGAGGGAGCTTCTGCTCAGAACTCATCTCTAACACATTCACAACAGACAGCTCAGCAACTCTAGCAAATTAATTTCTCTCTATCATAGGCAGTCAGCCTGTAATCAGATCTGATGGTCCACACATGCAATTTGTACACTCTTAGTGGCAGGCAGCTCAGCTACTCTTACAAATGAATTGCCCCTCTATCATTAGCAACCAGCCTGTTAGCAGATGTGATGGTCCACACATGCAATTTGTACACTCTTAGCGGCAGGCAGCTCAGCTACTCTACCAAATGAATTGCCCCTCTACCATAGGCAGCCAGCATAATCAGTTGATGTCACACATGCAATTTGTACACTTCTGTATAGGATTGCCCCACACCATGACAATCTATGTCCATCACTCTTAAGGTACTGCCACACTAAACAATCCCGCTAGCGATCACGATAACGACGCATACTAATGCGATCGCTAGCGGGATTGTTTCTATATCGCTAAGTGCGGCCACATTTAGCGATATAGTTAACGACGCTATCGCCGTTAGCGATCTTCTTAACGACTTTAGCGGTACAAAAGTACCGCTAAATCGCTAAGAAAAGGTGCCACACTAGCGATATATACTTACCCAGCGGGAGCGCCGACAAGAAAATAGGGTCCGGAGCGATTCCAGCGACGAGCGAGATCACAGCAGGAAGCTCGTCGCTGGAAGCTGCCGCACTGAACAACATCGCTAACGGGATCGCTAAATAGTGACGTTTTTTAGCGATCCCGTTAGCGATATTGTTCAGTGTGGCATACCCTTAAGTGGCAGACAGCTCAGCTACTCTACCAAATGAATTGCCCCTCTATCATAGACAGCCAGTCTGTAATCAGATATGATGGTCCACACATGCAATTTGTACTCTCTTAGTGGCAGGCAGCTCAGCTACTATAGCAAATGAATTGCCCCTCTATCATAGGAAGCCAGCCTGTAATCAGATCTGATGGTCCACATATGCAATTTGTACACTCTTAGTGGCAGGCAGCTCAGCTACTCTAGCAAATGAATTGCCCCTCTATCATAGACAACCAGCCTGTAATCAGATCTGATGGTCCACACATGCAATTTGTACACTCTAAAGGGTATGCCACACTAAACAATATCGCTAACGGGATCGCTAAAAAACGTCACTATTTAGCGATCCTGTTAGCGATGTTGTTCAGTGCGGCAGCTTCCAGCGACGAGCTTCCTGCTGTGATCTCGCTCGTCGCTGGAATCGCTCCGGACCCTATTTTCTCGTCGGCGCTCCCGCTGGGTAAGTATCTAATCGCTGTGTGGCACCTTTTCTTAGCGATTTAGCGGTACTTTTGTACCGCTAAAGTCGTTAAGAAGATCGCTAACGGCGATAGCGTCGTTAACTATATCGCTAAATGTGGCCGCATTTAGCGATATAGAAACAATCCCGCTAGCGATCGCATTAGTATGCGTCGTTATCGTGATCGCTAGCGGGATTTTTTAGTGTGGCAGTACCTTTAGTGGCAGGCAGCTCAGCTACTCTAGCAAATGTATTGCCCCTCTATCATAGGCAGCCAGCATGTAATCAGATCTCATGGTCCACACATGCAATTTGTACACTCTTAGTGGCAGGCAGTTCAGCTACTCCAGCAAATGAATTGTCCCTCTATCATAGGCAGCCAGCCTGTAATCAGATCTGATGGTCCACACATGCAATTTGTACACTCTTAGTGGCAGGCAGCTCAGCTACTCCAGCAAATGAATTGCCCCTCTATCATAGGCAGCCAGCCTGTAATCAGATCTGATGGTCCACACATGCAATTTGTACACTCTTAGTGGCAGGCAGCTCAGCTACTCTACCAAATGAATTGCCCTCTATCATAGACACCCAGCATGTAATCAGATCTGATGGTCCACACATGCAATTTGTACACTCTTAATGGCAGGCAGCTCAGCTACTCTACCAAATGAATTGCCCCTCTATCATAGGCAGCCAGCCTGTAATCAGATCTGATGGTCCACACATGCAATTTGTACACTCTTAATGGCAGGCAGCTCAGCTACTCTAGTAAATGAATTGCCCCTCTATCATATGCAGCCAGCCAGTAATCAGATCTGATGGTCCACACATGCAATTTGTACACTCTTAGTGGCAGGCAGCTCAGCTACTCTACCAAATGAATTGCCCCTCTATCATAGGCAGCCAGCATGTAATCAGATCTGATGGTCCACACATGCAATTTGTACACTCTTAATGGCAGGCAGCTCAGCTACTCTAGTAAATGAATTGCCCCTCTATCATATGCAGCCAGCCTGTAATCAGATCTGATGGTCCACACATACAATTTGTACACTCTTAATGGCAGGCAGCTCAGCTACTCTAGTAAATGAATTGCCCCTCTATCATAGGCAGCCAGCCTGTAATCAGATCTGATGGTCCACACATACAATTTGTACACTCTTAGTGGCAGGCAGCTCAGCTACTCTAGTAAATGAATTGCCCCTCTATCATATGCAGCCAGCCTGTAATCAGATCTGATGGTCCACACATGCAATTTGTACACTCTTAGTGGCAGGCAGCTCAGCTACTCTAGCCAATGAATTGTCCCTCTATCATAGGCAGCCAGCGTGTAATCAGATCTGATGGTCCACACATGCAATTTGTACACACTTAGTGGCAGGCAGCTCAGCTATTCTAGCCAATGAATTGCCCCTCTATCATAGGCAACCAGCATGTAATCAGATCTGATGGTCCACACATGCAATTTGTACACTCTTAATGGCAGGCAGCTCAGCTACTCTACCAAATGAATTGCCCCTCTATCATAGGCAGCCAGCATGTAATCAGATCTGATGGTCCACACATGCAATTTGTACACTCTTAATGGCAGGCAGCTCAGCTACTCTAGTAAATGAATTGCCCCTCTATCATATGCAGCCAGCCAGTAATCAGATCTGATGGTCCACACATGCAATTTGTACACTCTTAGTGGCAGGCAGCTCAGCTACTCTACCAAATGAATTGCCCCTCTATCATAGGCAGCCAGCATGTAATCAGATCTGATGGTCCACACATGCAATTTGTACACTCTTAATGGCAGGCAGCTCAGCTACTCTAGTAAATGAATTGCCCCTCTATCATATGCAGCCAGCCTGTAATCAGATCTGATGGTCCACACATACAATTTGTACACTCTTAATGGCAGGCAGCTCAGCTACTCTAGTAAATGAATTGCCCCTCTATCATAGGCAGGCAGCCTGTAATCAGATCTGATGGTCCACTCATACAATTTGTACACTCTTAGTGGCAGGCAGCTCAGCTACTCTAGCCAATGAATTGCCCCTCTATCATAGGCAGGCAGCCTGTAATCAGATCTGATGGTCCACACATACAATTTGTACACTCTTAGTGGCAGGCAGCTCAGCTACTCTAGTAAATGAATTGCCCCTCTATCATATGCAGCCAGCCTGTAATCAGATCTGATGGTCCACACATGCAATTTGTACACTCTTAGTGGCAGGCAGCTCAGCTACTATAGCAAATGAATTGCCCCTCTATCATATGCAGCCAGCCTGTAATCAGATCTGATGGTCCACACATGCAATTTGTACACTCTTAATGGCAGGCAGCTCAGCTACTCTAGCCAATGTATTGCCCCTCTATCATAGGCAACCAGCCTGTAATCAGATCTGATGGTCCACACATGCAATTTGTACACACTTAGTGGCAGGCAGCTCAGCTATTCTAGCCAATGAATTGCCCCTCTATCATAGGCAACCAGCCTGTAATCAGATCTCATGGTCCACACATGCAATTTGTACACTCTTAGTGGCAGGCAGCTCAGCTACTCTACCAAATGAATTGTCCCTCTATCATAGGCAGCCAGCATGTAATCAGATGTGATGGTCCACACATGCAATTTGTACACTCTTAGTGGCAGGCAGCTCAGCTACTCTAGCCAATGAATTGCCCCTCTATCATAGGCAACCAGCCTGTAATCAGATCTGATGGTCCACACATGCAATTTGTACACTCTTAGTGGCAGGCAGCTCAGCTACTCTAGCCAATGAATTGCCCCTCTATCATCGGCAGCCAGCGTGTAATCAGATCTGATGGTCCACACATGCAATTTTTACACTCTTAGTGGCAAGCAGCTCAGCTATTCTAGCCAATGAATTGCCCCTCTATCATAGGCAGCCAGCGTGTAATCAAATCTGATGGTCCACACATGCAATTTGTACACTCTTAGTGGCAGGCAGCTCAGCTACTCTAGTAAATGAATTGCCCCTCTATCATAGGCAGCCAGCGTGTAATCAGATCTGATGGTCCACACATGCAATTTGTACACTCTTAGTGGCAGGCAGCTCAGCTGCTCTAGTAAATGAATTGCCCCTCTATCATAGGCAGCCAGCGTGTAATCAGATCTGATGGTCCACACATGCAATTTGTACACTCTTAGTGGCAGGCAGCTCAGCTGCTCTAGCAAATGAATTGCCCCTCTATCATAGGCAGCCAGCGTGTAATCAGATCTGATGGTCCACACATGCAATTTGTACACTCTTAGTGGCAGGCAGCTCAGCTATTCTAGCCAATGAATTGCCCCTCTATCATAGGCAGCCAGCGTGTAATCAAATCTGATGGTCCACACATGCAATTTGTACACTCTTAGTGGCAGGCAGCTCAGCTACTCTAGTAAATGAATTGCCCCTCTATCATAGGCAGCCAGCGTGTAATCAGATCTGATGGTCCACACATGCAATTTGTACACTCTTAGTGGCAGGCAGCTCAGCTATTCTAGCCAATGAATTGCCCCTCTATCATAGGCAGCCAGCGTGTAATCAGATCTGATGGTCCACACATGCAATTTGTACACTCTTAGTGGCAGGCAGCTCAGCTATTCTAGCCAATGAATTGCCCCTCTATCATAAGCAGCCAGCGTGTAATCAGATCTGATGGTCCACACATGCAATTTGTACACTCTTAGTGGCAGGCAGCTCAGCTATTCTAGCCAATGAATTGCCCCTCTATCATATGCAGCCAGCATGTAATCAGATCTGATGGTCCACACATGCAATTTGTACACTCTTAAGGTACTGCCACACTACACAATCCCGCTAGCAATCTCGTTAGCGTCGCATACTAATGAGATCGCTAGCGGGATTGTTTGTATATCGCTGAGTGCGGCTTAACTTAGCGATATCGTTAAGGACGCTATCGCGGTTAGCGATCTCCTTAACGACTTTAGCGGTACAAAAGTACAGCTAAATCGCTAAGAAAAGGTGCCACACAGCGATTAGATACTTACCCAGCGGGAGCGCCGACGAGAAAATAGGGTCCGGAACGATTCCAGCGACGAGCGAGATCACAGCAGGAAGCTGCACTGAACAACATCGCTAACAGGATCGCTAAATAGTGACGTTTTTTAGCGATCCCGTTAGCGATATTGTTTAGTGTGGCATACCCTTTAGTGGCAGGCAGCTCAGCTACTCTAGCAAATGAATTGCCCCTCTATCATAGGCAACCAGCCTGTAATCAGATCTCATGGTCCACACATGCAATTTGTACACTCTTAGTGGCAGGCAGCTCAGCTATTCTAGCCAATGAATTGCCCCTCTATCATAGGCAACCAGCCTGTAATCAGATGTGATGGTCCACACATGCAATTTGTACACTCTTAGTGGCAGGCAGCTCAGCTACTCTACCAAATGAATTGCCCCTCTATCATAGACAGCCAGCCTGTAATCAGATCTGATGGTCCACACATGCAAATTGTACACTTTTAGTGGCAGGCAGCTCAGGTACTCTAGTAAATGAATTACCCCTCTATCATATGCAGCCAGCCAGTAATCAGATCTGATGGTCCACACATGCAAATTGTACACTTTTAGTGGCAGGCAGCTCAGGTACTCTAGCAAATGTATTGCCCCTCTATCATAGGTGTGTAGCCCTGGTGTGAAGGCACACGCAGTACCCTGGAGAATGTGTGGAGAGATAGCAGTTCAATGCTCTATACCCATTCACTCAATATACACTAGACACACCCTTAGGGTAGTGTAGTGACTCTTAGGGAGTGGTCAGTGTGCATTCGTTGAGTGATTCAGTAGTCAGTTTCCTGTCTTCGGACAGAGCAGACGTGTGGAGTCTAGCTGGGACTTGGAGGGAGGAAGCAGTCCAGCCTGGTTCTATCAGCAGTTCAGCAAGTGGAGGCCAGTAAGGGCGAGATATAGATCACCTCAGCCTGGTCAGAGCTGTACCTCACTTGAAGACATTGATAAAGAAAGAAGAGTTTAGTACAGAAATACTTCAGTCTCCTGTCTCAAGGACAGTGAAGGTTCAGAGACGTGCTCCTGCCTAGAAGATTACTGAGAGTCTGGTAACTAACTCTGAAGGAAGAGAAGAAGGGAGTGATTATATGACTTTTTGCAAGTGTGAGTGTTTATGCTACAAGCGCGGACAAGGCGAAAGGCACAGTGGAAAGATTATTTGAAAAGTGCTTTTGGATTGAAGAAGTCCTGCACATTGTTACCGGTCACTGGGGACCGAAGGATCACTAAAGCTTCACGCTTAGTGGTAAGAAAACCAGAGGCTTATCGGACCTTAGGTCGCGGCAAGCAGCCCCTAAATAGTCGGTACGTAACTGGGGTCAGGGGGAGTGAGGACCTTGAGTCTCTGCAGGACAAGATAGGAATTCAGCTCTCTCACAGGAAGGCTCCGACCACAAAACTGACTGGGCAGTACAGCTTTGGAATAGCTGGAGTTATAGAGGAACTACGCTTCATGCTGGTTGTACTCATCGTTGTGAAAGTAAAGGAGGCCCCTAACTTGTCCAGCTGCTATCTTGAAACACATTCTCCTTGGATCAGCCTCCCTGGGACCTGCCTTACCATCTTACAAGTAAAAGGTATGGAAAGACGCTGACCGTGTGAGACTGAGTTATTTATTTGCATGCCTGCACAACCCTGCTTTAACTACCGACCTGAGGGAAGAGTCCCACCTGTAGGGGACCCGACATCTAGCTGCCTCACCATCCCCTCAGAGATCTACAGCAGCGCTGGTACAATTTACCAGAGACTACAGGTGGCGTCACGAACTGTATATAAATCTATCCCCTGTAAATATTCCCCCCAACATACGCCAGACCGCCAGGGCCACAGACCGAGCCACAGCTACCTGTGACAACCCCATAGACTTCCATGGGCTCGGCTCTGAGTACCCCATTGCCCTGGTAATCCACAATTGTGGTGGCGGGTCGATACATAGGCAGGCAGCCTGTAATCAGATCTGATGGTCCACACATGCAATTTGTACACTCTTAGTGGCAGACAGCTCAGTTATTCTACCAAATTAATTGCCCCTCTATCATAGGCAGCCAGCCTGTAATCAGATCTGATGGTCCACACATGCAATTTGTACACTCTTAATGGCAGGCAGCTCAGCTACTCTAGTAAATGAATTGCCCCTCTATCATAGGCAGCCAGCGTGTAATCAGATCTGATGGTCCACACATACAATTTGTACACTCTTAATGGCAGGCAGCTCAGCTACTCTAGTAAATGAATTGCCCCTCTATCATATGCAGCCAGCCTGTAATCAGATCTGATGGTCCACACATGCAATTTGTACACTCTTAATGGCAGGCAGCTCAGCTATTCTAGCCAATGAATTGCCCCTCTATCATATGCAGCCAGCCTGTAATCAGATCTGATGGTCCACACATACAATTTGTACACTCTTAGTGGCAGGCAGCTCAGCTATTCTAGCCAATGAATTGCCCCTCTATCATAGGCAGCCAGCCTGTAATCAGATCTGATGGTCCACACATGCAATTTGTACACTCTTAGTGGCAGGCAGCTCAGCTACTCTAGTAAATGAATTGCCCCTCTATCATAGGCAACCAGCCTGTAATCAGATGTGATGGTCCACACATGCAATTTGTACACTCTTAGTGGCAGGCAGCTCAGCTACTCTAGTAAATGAATTGCCCCTCTATCATAAGCAGCCAGCCTGTAATCAGATGTGATGGTCCACACATGCAATTTGTACACTCTTAATGGCAGGCAGCTCAGCTACTCTAGTAAATGAATTGCCCCTCTATCATAGGCAGCCAGCGTGTAATCAGATCTGATGGTCCACACATGCAATTTGTACACTCTTAGTGGCAGGCAGCTCAGCTACTCTAGTAAATGAATTGCCCTCTATCATAGGCAGCCAGCCTGTAATCAGATCTGATGGTCCACACATGCAATTTGTACACTCTTAATGGCAGGCAGCTCAGCTACTCTAGTAAATGAATTGCCCCTCTATCATATGCAGCCAGCCTGTAATCAGATCTGATGGTCCACACATGCAATTTGTACACTCTTAATGGCAGGCAGCTCAGCTATTCTAGCCAATGAATTGCCCCTCTATCATATGCAGCCAGCCTGTAATCAGATCTGATGGTCCACACATACAATTTGTACACTCTTAGTGGCAGGCAGCTCAGCTATTCTAGCCAATGAATTGCCCCTCTATCATAGGCAGCCAGCCTGTAATCAGATCTGATGGTCCACACATGCAATTTGTACACTCTTAGTGGCAGGCAGCTCAGCTACTCTAGTAAATGAATTGCCCCTCTATCATAGGCAACCAGCCTGTAATCAGATGTGATGGTCCACACATGCAATTTGTACACTCTTAGTGGCAGGCAGCTCAGCTACTCTAGTAAATGAATTGCCCCTCTATCATAAGCAGCCAGCCTGTAATCAGATGTGATGGTCCACACATGCAATTTGTACACTCTTAGTGGCAGGCAGCTCAGCTACTCTAGTAAATGAATTGCCCCTCTATCATAGGCAGCCAGCCTGTAATCAGATCTGATGGTCCACACATGCAATTTGTACACTCTTAAGGTACTGCCACACTACACAATCCCGCTAGCAATCTCGTTAGCGTCGCATACTAATGAGATCGCTAGCGGGATTGTTTGTATATCGCTGAGTGCGGCTTTACTTAGCGATATCGTTAAGGACGCTATCGCGGTTAGCGATCTCCTTAACGACTTTAGCGGTACAAAAGTACCGCTAAATCGCTAAGAAAAGGTGCCACACTCAGCGATAATACTTACCCAGCGGGAGCGCCGACGAGAAAATAGGGTCCGGAGCGATTCCAGCGACGAGCGAGATCACAGCAGGAAGCTCGTCGCTGGCAGCTGCCGCACACTACAACATCGCTAACGGGATCGCTAAATAGTGACGTTTTTTAGCGATCCCGTTAGCGATGTTGTTTAGTGTGGCATACCCTTTAGTGGCAGGCAGCTCAGCTACTCTAGCAAATGAATTGCCCCTCTATCATAGGCAGCCAGCCAGTAATCAGATGTGATGGTCCACACATGCAATTTGTACACTCTTAATGGCAGGCAGCTCAGCTACTCTAGCAAATGAATTGCCCTCTATCATAGACACCCAGCCTGTAATCAGATCTGATAGTCCACACATGCAATTTGTACACTCTAAAGGGTATGCCACACTGAACAATATCGCTAACGGGATCGCTAAAATACGTCACTATTTAGCGATCCCGTTAGCGATGTTGTTCAGTGCGGCAGCTGCCAGCGACGAGCTTCCTGCTGTGATCTCGCTCGTCGCTGGAATCGTTCCGGACCCTATTTTCTCGTCGGCGCTCCCGCTGGGTAAGTATCTAATCGCTGTGTGGCACCTTTTCTTAGCGATTTAGCGGTACTTTTGTACCGCTAAAGTCGTTAACAAGATCGCTAACGGCGATAGCGTCGTTAACTATATCGCTAAATGTGGCCGCATTTAGCGATTAGAAACAATCCCGCTAGCGATCGCATTAGTATGCGTCGTTATTGTGATCGCTAGCGGGATTGTTTAGTGTGGTAGTACCTTTAGTGGCAGGCAGCTCAACTACTCTACCAAATGAATTGCCCCTCTATCATAGGCAGCCAGCCTGTAATCAGATCTGATGGTCCACACATGTAATTTGTACACTCTTAGTGGCAGGCAGCTCAGCTACTCTAGTAAATGAATTACCCCTCTATCATATGCAGCCAGCCTGTAATCAGATCTGATGGTCCACACATGTAATTTGTACACTCTTAGTGGCAGGCAGCTCAGCTACTCCAGCAAATGAATTGCCCCTCTATCATAGGCAACCAGCCTGTAATCAGATCTCATGGTCCACACATGCAATTTGTACACTCTTTGTGGCAGGCAGCTCAGCTGTTCTAGCCAATGAATTGCCCCTCTATCATAGGCAGGCAGCCTGTAATCAGATCTGATGGTCCACACATGCAATTTGTACACTCTTTGTGGCAGGCAGCTCAGCTATTCTAGCCAATGAATTGCCCCTCTATCATAGGCAGGCAGCCTGTAATCAGATCTGATGGTCCACACATGCAATTTGTACACTCTTAGTGGCAGGCAGCTCAGCTACTCTACCAAATGAATTGCCCCTCTATCATAGGCAGCCAGCCTGTAATCAGATCTGATGGTCCACACATGCAATTTGTACACTCTTAGTGGCAGGCAGCTCAGCTACTCTAGTAAATGAATTGCCCCTCTAATCATATGCAGCCAGCCTGTAATCAGATCTGATGGTCCACACATACAATTTGTACACTCTTAGTGGCAGGCAGCTCAGCTACTCTAGTAAATGAATTGCCCCTCTATCATATGCAGCCAGCCTGTAATCAGATCTGATGGTCCACACATGCAATTTGTACACTCTTAGTGGCAGGCAGCTCAGCTACTCTAGTAAATGAATTGCCCCTCTATCATAGGCAGCCAGCATGTAATCAGATCTGATGGTCCACACATGCAATTTGTACACTCTAAAGGGTATGCCACACTAAACAATATCGCTAACGGATCGCTAAAAAACGTCACTATTTAGCGATCCCGTTAGCGATGTTGTTCAGTGCGGCAGCTTCCAGCGACGAGCTTCCTGCTGTGATCTCGCTCGTCGCTGGAATCGCTCCGGACCCTATTTTCTCGTCGCGCTCCCGCTGGGTAAGTATCTAATCGCTGTGTGGCACCTTTTCTTAGCGATTTAGCGGTACTTTTGTACCGCTAAAGTCGTTAAGAAGATCGCTAACGGCAATAGCGTCGTTAACTATATCGCTAAATGTGGCCGCATTTAGCGATATAGAAACAATCCCGCTAGCGATCGCATTAGTATGCGTCGTTATCGTGATCGCTAGCGGGATTGTTTAGTGTGGCAGTACCTTTAGTGGCAGGCAGCTCAACTACTCTACCAAATGAATTACCCCTCTATCATAGACAGCCAGCCAGTAATCAGATCTGATGGTCCACACATGCAATTTGTACACTCTTAATGGCAGGCAGCTCAGCTACTCTAGTAAATGAATTGCCCCTCTATCATGTGCAGCCAGCCTGTAATCAGATCTGATGGTCCACACATGCAATTTGTACACTCTTAGTGGCAGGCAGCTCAGCTACTCTACCAAATGAATTGTCCCTCTATCATAGACACCCAGCGTGTAATCAGATCTGATGGTCCACACATGCAATTTGTACACTCTTAGTGGCAGGCAGCTCAGCTACTCTAGTAAATGAATTGCCCCTCTATCATATGCAGCCAGCGTGTAATCAGATCTGATGGTCCACACATAAAATTTGTACACTCTTAGTGGCAGGCAGCTCAGCTATTCTAGCCAATGAATTGCCCCTCTATCATAGGCAACCAGCCTGTAATCAGATCTGATGGTCCACACATGCAATTTGTACACTCTTAGTGGCAGGCAGCTCAGCTACTCTAGTAAATGAATTGCCCCTCTATCATAGGCAGCCAGCGTGTAATCAGATCTGATGGTCCACACATGCAATTTGTACACTCTTATGGCAGGCAGCTCAGCTACTCTACCAAATGAATTGTCCCTCTATCATAGACACCCAGCATGTAATCAGATCTGATGGTCCACACATGCAATTTGTACACTCTTAGTGGCAGGCAGCTCAGCTACTCTACCAAATGAATTGTCCCTCTATCATAGACACCCAGCGTGTAATCAGATCTGATGGTCCACACATGCAATTTGTACACTCTTAGTGGCAGGCAGCTCAGCTACTCTAGTAAATGAATTGCCATTCTATCATAGGCAGCCAGCGTGTAATCAGATCTGATGGTCCACACATGCAATTTGTACATGTGTCGACCCGCCACCACAATTGTGGGTTACCAGGGCAATGGGTACTCAGAGCCGAGCCCGTAGAAGTCTATGGGATTGTCACAGGTAGCTGTGGCTCGGTCTGTGGCCCTGGCGGTCTGGCGTATGTTGGGGGAATATTTACAGGGGATAGATTTATATACAGTTCGTGACGCACCTGTAGTCTTCTGGTAATTTGTACCAGCGCTGCTGTAGATCTCTGAGGGATGGTGATTCAGCTAGATGTCGGGTCCCCTACAGGTGGGACTGGTCCCTCAAAGTCTATGAAGTTAGTGAAGTCGGGTGCAGATAAATAACACAGTCTCACACGGTCAGCGTCTTTCCATACCTTTACTTGTAAGATGTTCAGGCAGGTCCCAGGGAGGCTGATCCAAGGAGAGTGTATTTTGAGACAGCAGCTGGACAAGTTAGGGCCTCCTTTACTTTCAACACAATGAGTACAACCAGCCTGAAGCGTAGTTCCCTCAATAACTCCAGCTAATCCATAGCTGTACTGCCCAGTCAGTTTTGTGGTAGGAGCCTTCCTGTGAGAGAGCGGAATTCTTATCTTGTCGTGCACTGACTCAAAGTCTTCACTCCCCCTGACCCCAGTTACGTACTGACTATAAGGGGCTGTTTGCCGCGACCTAAGGTCCGGTAAATCCCTGGTTTTCTTACCACTATGCTTGAAGCTAATAGTGATCCTTCGGTCCCCAGTGACCGGTTGCAATGTGCAGGACTTCTTCAATCCAAACGCACTTTTCCAATAATCTGTCCACTGTGCCTTTCGCCTTGTCCTCGCTGGTAGCATAAACACTCACACTTGCAAAAAGTCGGGTAATCACTTCCTTCTTCACTTCCTACGAAGTTAGTTACAGATTCTCAGTTATCACTAGGCAGGAGCACGTCTCTGAACCTTTCACTGTCCTTTAGACAGGTGACTGAAGTCTTTCTGCACTAAGCTTCTTCTTTCTTTCAATGTTTCAGGTGAGGTACAGCTCTGACTAGGCTGAGGTGAATAGACCACCTGTACTAGCCTCCACTTTCTGAACTGATGATGAGCTGGCTCGACGGCTTCCTCCCTCCAGCTAGACTCCAGACGTCCTCTCTGTCCGAAGACAGGAAACAGAACTCTCTCTTCTAAAATCACTCAACCAATATACACCCTGACCACTCCCTATCAAGTAACTACACTACCCTAAGGGTGTGTCTAGTGTATGTTGAGTGAATGGATATTGAGCATTAAACTGCTGTCTCGCCACACACTCTCCAGGGTACTGCGTGTGCCTAACACCAGGGCTACACATACACTCTTAGTGGCAGGCAGCTCAGCTATTCTAGCCAATGAATTGCCCCTCTATCTAGGCAGGAAGCCTGTAATCAGATCTGATGGTCCACACATGCAATTTGTACACTCTTAGTGGCAGGCAGCTCAGCTACTCTAGCAAATGAATAGCCCCTCTATCATAGGCAGCCAGCGTGTAATCAGATCTGATGGTCCACACATGCAATTTGTACACTCTTAGTGGCAGGCAGCTCAGCTATTCTAGCCAATGAATTGCCCCTCTATCATAGGCAGCCAGCGTGTAATCAGATCTGATGGTCCACACATGCAATTTGTACACTCTTAGTGGCAGGCAGCTCAGCTATTCTAGCCAATGAATTGCCCCTCTATCATATGCAGCCAGCTATAATCAGTTCTGATGGTCCACACATGCAATTTGTACACTCTTAGTGGCAGGCAGCTCAGCTGCTCTAGCAAATGAATTGCCCCTCTATCATATGCAGCCAGCCAGTAATCAGATCTGATGGTCCACACATGCAATTTGTACACTCTTAGTGGCAGGCAGCTCAGCTGCTCTAGCAAATGAATTGCCCCTCTATCATATGCAGCCAGCCAGTAATCAGATCTGATGGTCCACACAGCAAATTATACACTCTTTGTGGCAGGCAGCTCAGCTACTCTAGTAAATGAATTACCCCTCTATCATATGCAGCCAGCCTGTAATCAGATCTGATGGTCCACACATGCAATTTGTACACTCTTAGTGGCAGGCAGCTCAGCTACTCTAGTAAATGAATTGCCCCTCTATCATAGGCAGCCAGCCTGTAATCAGATCTGATGGTCCACACATGCAATTTGTACACTCTTAGTGGCAGGCAGCTCAGCTACTCTAGCCAATGAATTGTCCCTCTATCATAGGCAGCCAGCGTGTAATCAAATCTGATGGTCCACACATGCAATTTGTACACTCTTAGTGGCAGGCAGCTCAGCTACTCTAGTAAATGAATTGCCCCTCTATCATATGCAGCCAGCGTGTAATCAGATCTGATGGTCCACACATGCAATTTGTACACTCTTAGTGGCAGGCAGCTCAGCTACTCTAGTAAATGAATTGCCCCTCTATCATATGCAGCCAGCGTGTAATCAGATCTGATGGTCCACACATGCAATTTGTACACTCTTTGTGGCAGGCAGCTCAGCTACTCTACCAAATGAATTGCCCCTCTATCAAAGGCAGGCAGCCTGTAATCAGATATGATGGTCCACACAAGCAATTTGTACACTCTTAGTGGCAGGCAGCTCAGCTGCTCTAGCAAATGAATTGCCCTCTATCATAGGCAACCAGCCTGTAATCAGATCTGATGGTCCACACATGCAATTTGTACACTCTTAGTGGCAGGCAGCTCAGCTACTCTAGTAAATGAATTGCCCCTCATCATAGGCAGCCAGCGTGTAATCAGATCTGATGGTCCACACATGCAATTTGTACACTCTTAGTGGCAGGCAGCTCAGCTACTCTAGCAAATGAATAGCCCTCTATCATAGGCAGCCAGCGTGTAATCAGATCTGATGGTCCACACATGCAATTTGTACACTCTTAGTGGCAGGCAGCTCAGCTGCTCTAGCAAATGAATTGCCCTCTATCATATGCAGCCAGCCAGTAATCAGATCTGATGGTCCACACATGCAAATTATACACTCTTTGTGACAGGCAGCTCAGCTACTCTAGTAAATGAATTACCCCTCTATCATATGCAGCCAGCCTGTAATCAGATCTGATGGTCCACACATGCAATTTGTACACTCTTAGTGGCAGGCAGCTCAGCTACTCTAGTAAATGAATTGCCCCTCTATCATAGGCAGCCAGCCTGTAATCAGATCTGATGGTCCACACATGCAATTTGTACACTCTTAGTGGCAGGCAGCTCAGCTGCTCTAGCAAATGAATTGCCCCTCTATCATAGGCAGCCAGCCTGTAATCAGATCTGATGGTCCACACATGCAAGTTGTACACTCTTAGTGGCAGGCAGCTCAGCTACTCTACCAAATGAATTGTCCCTCTATCATAGACACCCAGCGTGTAATCAGATCTGATGGTCCACACATGCAATTTGTACACTCTTTGTGGCAGGCAGCTCAGCTATGTAGCGTCGGCGTCCCTGCCTTCTGACAGGCAGGGACGCTGTTCCCCTGCAGCAGCGTCCTCTGCCAGGCAGGGACCTCGCCCCCCTTACCCTTCCTCAGCGTCCTCCTTCCGCCCTGCTGGGGCCGCGCGCTCCTTCCCTGCTGCTGGACTTAGGGCGCGCGCCCGCGCCCTCCCCCGCTCTTAAAGGAGCCGCGCGCATTTTTCAAATAAGTCCCCGGCCAATGCCGGAGGACTCCACCCTATATTAAGGGCTTCCTCCTTAATGGAGGTGCCCGAGCAATGTTGTTGTTGCACTGTTTCACTCTGCTTCAGCCCTCAGGTCCGTTACCAGTTACCTGCCTGTTTCCTGCCCGTTTGCTGTATGCTACCTGTCCGCAAGTGTACCCGGAGGTTCGGACGTCACAAGTGGTGATCCACGGCTATTCCGAGACTCTTGCCTGCTCACTTGGGAGCGATCATCTGCCATCTGACTGTAGCCCTACCCGGAGGTTCGGACGTCACAAGCGGTGATCCCCGGCTATTCCAGAGACTCTTGCCTGCTCACTTGGGAGCGATCATCTGCCATCTGACTGCAGCCCTACCGGAGGTTCGGACGTCACAAGCGGTGATCCCCGGCGTTCCAGAGACTCTCGCCTGCTCACTTGGGAGTGTCCATCCGCCATCTGCCTGCTAGCCTACCGGGAGGCTTCACCATCTCAGGTCGTATATACCTGTCCATCTAGAGACTGCCCCGGTTACTTGCTGTGACAACCTGCCTGTCAATCCAGAGACTGCCCCGGTCACTTGCCGTGACAACCTGCCTGTCTATCCAGAGACTACCCCGGTCACTTGCCGTGACAACCTGCCTGTCAATCCAGAGACTGCCCCGGTCACTTGCCGTGACAACCTGCCTGTCTATCCAGAGACTGCCCCGGTCACTTGCTGTGACAACCTGCCTGTCAATCCAGAGACTGCCCCCGGTCACTTGCCGTGCCCAACCTGCCTGTCTATCCAGAGACTGCCCCGGTCACTTGCTGTGACAACCTGCCTTGTCAATCCAGAGACTGCCCCGGTCACTTGCCGGATCCTTTCCGTATAACCAGAGACTGCCCCGTCCCTTGCCGTGACTTCCTGTCCGTTTCCCTGGGCGCACCCGCTCTCTTACAAGTATAACCTTCTTGTATAAATAAAGCTCAGAGGTTCCACCTACCTGACCGTTACAGTTTGCTCGGGCCATGGAACCCGGTGGCACCCAAACCCCTTCGCTATCTGACCTGTGTCATGAAATGTCTCGTCAGAGGTCTCAACAGGAGTCCATCCTGGGTCATCTGCGGTGTGTTAATTCCCGCCTGGACACTCTGAATACTTCCCCGACAACCACCGCGAGCACCATGACTCGCAATCCGGCAGTTCCGCTGCTTACCAACTCCGTGGTTTCTATTCCAGGACCTCGACTTTCAGCTCTCCTCGGTTGGAGGCGACCTGCTCTGGCTCGGGGTTTAAATCAACCAATGTACCCTGCATTTTGAACTCCTGGCAACACCAGTTTAACTCTGACCGGGCCAAAATTGCCCTTCATCATGTCACATCTCACCGGAGGCCCTGGCTGGCTAATCCTCTTTGGGAAAGAGAAGATCCTCTGGTGTCTAACCTGTCTGCTTTTCTCTTAGCCTTACGGAAGGTATTCGATGAACCCGGACGGAAGACTTCCTCTGCATCATCTCTGCTGCGTCTTCGTCAGGAGAGTCTCACCGTGGGTCAATATGCCATAAGGTTTTGTACCCTTGCCTCAGAGCTGGCTTGGGATAATGACGCTCTGATAGCTGTCTTCTGGGAGGGCCTGTCCCGGCCACATTAAAGGGATGAACTTGCCGGTCGGGACATTCCAACCTCTCTCGATGACCTAATAACTCTGGCCAATCGAATTGATCTACGGTTCCAGGAGCGAGCCAAAGAGGTCACCCGTGAGAGAAGGTTTCCTCGCCTAGCTCCTTCATTTCAGAGACCTGTAAACTCCTTCCGTATCTCCTCAAGTGCCCCCGGCAGAGCCCATGCAGGTCGACCAGACCAAGATGGTCAAGCCCATCAGGACTCACGCCGTGCTGAGGGGGTTGCTTCTACTGTGGCAGTTAAGGAGCACCGGATCCGTACCTGCCCAGAGAGGTCGGGAAACGCCTGGTCTAGGTTCGCTCGGAGGGTCCCCCTAGACAAGAATAAATCCTCTTCATCTCTGCTGCTGTCTGTCTCAATTCTCCTCGGTGAGAACCGTTACTTGGAACTAGCCCAACTTGATTCTGGAGCAGCTGGGAATCCGTTTCACAGCTCTGGTAGAGAAATATTGCATTCCCACCCAAACCTCTGCTTGAAACCAGTATCTGTTGCTGCTGTAGATGGGGGTCTTCTACCACGTCCCATCCAGCTTATCACCGAGGCTATAACCCTGAGGTTGGGAATGTTTACATTCTGAGAGTATCTCATTTCATGTTCAAACCTGGACTCTCTCACGCTTTCTACTAGGTCTGCCTTGGCCCCAAAAGCATGCACCCGTGCTCGACTGGCAGACGGGAGAGATTCTTCGCTGGGACAGGACTGTCATCAAACGTGTCTGGTGCCTGTTCATCCTGTCCGTCCTTCTCCTACACCTGCCTAATCTACCAGGACTCCCGATTCCATATTGGTCTTTCGCTGATGTCTTTAATAAAAAGGAAGCAGAGACCCTTTTCCACACACAGACCGTATGATTGCCCGATCGACCTGCTACCTGGTACTACGCCCCCCCGTGGGCGTATTTACCCATTGTCCGCTGCTGGGGACCAGGTCGATGTCCGAATATATCGAGGAGAACTTGGCCAAAGGATTCATCCGGAAATCTACCTCCCCAGCGGGAGCAGGTTTCTTCTTCGTAAAAAGAAAGACGGATCTCTCCGTCCCTGTATTGGACTACAGAGGCTTAATTTGATCACGGTGAAGAATAAGTACCCTCTTCCGCTCATTCCAGAATTGTTTGATCGACTTAGAGGGGCGAGAATCTTCACCAAACTGGATCTCCTTGGGGCATACAACCTGGTTCGTATCCGTCGGGGAGATGAATGGAAGACGGCATTCAACACCCGGACGGCCACTACGAGTATTTGGTATGCCCTTTGGTCTCTGTAATGCTCCAGCAGTATTTCAGGAGTTGGTCAATGACATCTTTCGGGACCTCCTCTACTCTTGCGTTGTGGTGTACCTAGACGATATCTTGGTCTTCTCTCCGGACCTCCAGTTCTCACCGGAGGGATGTTCGTCAGGTTCTGCTCAGGCTCAGCAGAATCACCTCTTCGTCAAATATAGAAGTGCCTCTTTGAGCAGACCTCGCTTCCGTTTTTGGGCTACATCATTTCTCAGACAGGCCTACGAATGGATCCGAGAGAAACGTCTGCCATCGAGAAGTGGCCTCGACCGGAGGGGTTGAAGGTCATTCAGCGGTTCCTGGTTCGCCAACTATTACCGCTTCTTCATACCGCACTTCTCTTCCAGGACTGCTCCAATCTCCGCGCTCACCCACAAGGATGCTAACCCCAAACAGTGGACGCCCGAAGCAGAGGAGGCCTTTCTTTCCTTAAAACAGGCCTTCTCTTCCGCTCCAGTGCTGCATCGCCCGGACGGCAACAAGCAGTTCTTCCCGGAGGTGGACGCTTCCTCCTCTGGAGCCGGAGCGGTACTCACTCAAAAATCTTCATCCGGGGGGATGGATATCCTGCGGCTTCTTCTCCAAACTCTTCTACTCCTCCGAGCGCAACTACTCCATAGGAGACCGAGAGTTATTGGCCATCAAGTTGGCATTGGAGGAGTGGCGTTACCTACTCGAGGGGGGCTCTTCATCGGTAATCATTTACACGGACCAAAAAAATCTGGCTTACCTCCAGCATGCTCAGAGACTTAACCCTCGCCAAGCCCGGTGGTCCTTGTTTTTTGCCCGCTTCGATTTTCTCTTGCATTTTCGCCCGGCTGACAAAAAACGTCAAGGCTGATGCCTTGTCCCGGTCTTCCTGTGTCAGATCTCGAGGAAGAACCTAAACATATCATCGATCCCGCCAGAGTGATGCGGGTGGCTCCCGTGAGTCTAAATCGTCTCCCTCCTGGGAAGACGTTCGTATCAAGTAACGACCGGAAGAGAATCCTACACTGGGGTCATTCGTCTAAACTAGCTGCCACGCTGGTCAGAAAAGACCCTCCAACTCATAACCCGGCATTATTGGTGGCCTACCCTGCACAAGGACGTAATAGACTTTGTATCTGCCTGTGTCTCCTGTGCCCGCAACAAAGTTCCGAGACACCTGCCTGCCGGCCGTCTTCTTCCGCTTCCTGTACCGCTGCTCCCTGGCAGCATATAGCCATGGACTTCATAACAGATCTGCCCGTTTCTGGGTTGTACGGTCATTTGGGTTGGTCCCCTGACCGCTTTTCCAAGATGGCTCACTTCATTCCTCTGCCAGGTCTTCCGTCTGCACCCGAGTGGCTAAAGACTTTATCCGCACATCTTCCGTCTCCATGGGTCTGCTCCGTACATTGTGTCGGGTCGTGGGTACAGTTCACCTCACGTTCTGGAGAGCCCCTTTTAAGTTGCTAGACTCACCCCTTTGGGTTTCTCCTCCGCTTACCACCCGCAGTCCAATGGACAAGTTGAGCGAATCCAATCAGAATCTGAAACCCGTTAAACTCCGGCACTTCGTTAAGCCCACCATTTCTGAGGGTGGAGCTCCTGCCTTGGGCCGAATTCTCTTACAAAATCACGAGAGCGAATCTTCCTCCAAGTCTCCGTTTTTTGTAGTCTTCGGTCAGCACCCTCGGGTCCCTGTTCCTGTCACCATCTCGTGGACAATCCAGCTGCGGAATTTTCTGGTTAGAGAATTTTCCCCCCATATGGGAGAGTACCCGATCCGCACTCATTCAGTCATCCGAGCGTATGAAGAGACATGCTGACAAAAGACGTCTGGATCCTTTTCAATTCCGTCCTGGGGATAAGGTCTGGCTTTCGTCCAAGTATGTCCGGCTCAAAATTTCCCTTTCCCACAAGTTAGGCCCTCGGTTCATCGTCCCTTTGAGATCATCAGTCAGATCAACCCGGTGTCCCATAAATTGAAACTCCAGGCCAATTTGCGCATTCCTAACTCTTTCCATGTATCTCTCCTCAAACCGGTTGGTACTTAACTCTTTTTTCAAGTCTACAGGTACACCTCCTGCTGACGAAATTTGATCATGCAAAAAAAAGGGAGGAAAAAAATTTTTTGGTTTTGG
>JARQOD010002113.1:42916-83508 GCA_033576555.1 Oophaga sylvatica
TTTGTCACTTTGTGAGGGAGCTCAGCTATCTAAAATGAATTGCCCCTCTTCATAGCAGCCAGCGTGTAATCAGATCTGTGGTCCACACATGCAATTGTACACTCTTAGTGGAGCAGCTCAGCTACTCAGCAAAAGAATTGCCCTCTATCATAGACAGCCAGCGTGTAATCAGATCTGATGGTCCACACATGCAATTTGTACAACTTTGTGGCAGGCAGCTCAGCTCTTTAAATAATTGCCCCCCTATCATATGCAGCCAGTGTAATCAGATCTGATGGTCCACACATCAAATTTTTACACTCTTAGTGGCAGGCAGCTCACTACCTACAAATGAAAATTTCCCCTCTATCATAGCAGCCAGCCGTAATCAGTCTGTGGTCCCACATGCAATTTGTACACTCTTAGTGGCAGGCAGTTTAGCTACTCAGAAATGAATTGCCCCTTATCATAGCAGCCAGCCCTGTAATCAGATCGGGTGGTCCACACATCAATTTGTACACTCTTAGTGGCAGGCAGCTCAACTACTCTACCAAATGAATTACCCCTCTATCATAGGCAGCCAGCGTGTAATCAGTTCTATGGTCCACACATGCAATTTGTACACTCTTAGTGGCAGGCAGCTCAGCTACTCAGAAATGAATTTGCCCCTCTATCATAGGCAACCCGCCTGTAATCAATCTATGGTCCACACATGCAATTTGTACACTCTTTGTGGGAGGCAGCTCAGCTATTCTAGCCAATGAAATTTCCCCTCTATCTTTGGCACCAGCCTGTAAACAGATCTATGGTCCACACATGCAATTTGTACACTCTTAAAGGGTGCAACACTACTATCCCAAGCCTAAAAATGCCTATTATAGGGGACCCGTGTACGAATTGTTGGGCCACCAGCTTTGCACCTTTGGGGGACTCGCTCTCGCTGGGAAAGCCCCCTATCCTGCACAGCCCCTGGGAATCCAATCCTGTGGTCCCACATTTTCATTTTGTACCCTTAGTGGAAAAGTCGCTAAACCTAGCTCGTAAATGAATTGGGCCCCTTTTCATAGAACACCCCCAGCGTGTTTTAAACAGTCTTATGGTCCACAATTGTTTTGTCATCCTTTTGTGGCAGGCAGCTCAACTACTCTACCAAAAGAATTCCCCTCTATCATAACAGCCAGCCGTAATCAGATCTGATGGTCCACACATGCAATTTGTACCTCTTAGGCAGGCGTCACACTAGCAAAATGCCGCTAAAGCCCGCTTTCCAACACATGGGGGGCGCCAGGCATTTTCCGCATCGCGGGTTAAAAGCCAACTTGGCCCCCCAAATGCGGTTTGCCGATGGGCTGAAGCTTTGAGGAAAAACTCCGCAAAAAAAAAACGAAAATGCAGATTTTTTCCGGACCGCAATTACATTGGCCGCATGGGACAAAACGCAAAGAACCCTTGACATGGCCGCGCCATGCGCCCAACATGTAATTGTAACCCATGCGCGCTTTAATTTGCAGAATGCCCGTCTGCGAAATTTGGGGGGCCCCAAGGGGAAAAAGATTGGAAATGAAGCCCTAATAGGCAACCAGCCCGTAATCAGATTGATGGTCCACACTGCAATTTGTACACCTTAGTGGCGGCACTCAGTTTCTCTACAAATGAATTGCCTCTATCATAGACACCAGCTGTAATAGACTGATGGTCCACAATGCAAATTTTACATTTAGTGCAGGCACCGCCTCAGCTACTCTACCAAATGAATTTCCCTCTATCTAGCACCCGCGGTAATCAGATCTGATGGTCCCACATGCAAATTTGTACACTTTTAGTGGCAGGCAGCCAAGGCTACTCTACAAATGAATTGCCCTTTTATTATTGAGCCGCCTGTAATCCAGACTGATGGTCCAAAGCAATTTGTCACTTTATGGCAGGCAGCTCGAACACTTAGTAAATGAATTTCCCCTCTATCATATGCAGCCAGCCTGTAATCAACTGAGGTCCCCCAGAATTTTTACATTTTGGGCAGGCAGCCGCTAAAAGAAAGAAATTTCCCCTCCATAGGGAGCCCTGAATCAGATATGGGCCACACAGAAATTTTTTCCCCTTGGGAGGCACTCAATTCAAAATGAATTCCCCCTATCATGCACCAGCTGAAACAGATTGGGCCCAATGCAATTTGTACACTCTTAGTGGAGGCAGCTCAGCTCTTAGTAATGAATTGCCCCTTAATAGGGAGGCAGCCTGTAATCAATCGATGGTCCACACATCAATTTTTAAAACTCTTAGGGGCAGGGAGCTCACTATCTACCAAGAATTCCCTCTACATGGGAGCCAGCTTAACAATCGTGGTCCAACAGCAATTTTAACTCTTTTGGCAGGGGGTTTAGCTATCAAAAAAATTGCCCCTCTACATAGGGAGCCCGCCCCCCGAATCAGATCTGATGGGCCACACATAATTTGTTTCAAATTTCTTAGGGTTTTTTTTGGCCCCGGCAAAGCCCCTTTTCCCCAAAAAACCCCCATCAGTAAATGAATTGCCCCCCCATAGGCAGCCAGCGTGTAACAGATTGATGGGCCACACATGAATTTTACACTCTTTGTGGCAGGCACTCAGCTCCTTTGAAAAAAATTGCCCCTCTATCATATGCAGCCGCCTGTAAAAAAAATCTGATGGTCCACACAGCAATTTGACACTTTAAGGTCTGCCACATACCAAACCCGCTAGCAATTCGTTAGCGTCGCTTTTTAATGGAAACGCTAGCGGGATTTTTTTGTATACGCTGAGTGCGGCTTAATTTGCGATAGTTAAGGACGCTACCCCCGGGTTAGCGATCTCCCTTTAAAGGCTTAGCGGACAAAAGTACAGCTAAACGCTAAAAAAGGTGCCCACAGCGATTGATAATTTCCCAGGGGGGGCGCCGACGAGAAAATAGGGGCCGGGAAAGTTCCCGCGCGGCGAGTCCAGCAGGAAACTCGTCGCTGGAAGCTCCCACTGAACAACACGCTAACAGGGGCGTAAATATGACGTTTTTTAGCGATCCCGTTGGCTTATTGTTTAGGGGGGCATACCCTTTATGGCAGGGAGCTCGCTACCTTTGCAAAAAATTTCCCCCCCTATCATGGCAACCAGCCTGTAATCAATGTGATGGGCCCACATGCAAATTTTACACTCTTATGGGGGGCAGTCAGCTACTCTACAAATGAATTGCCCCCTATCATAGACAGCCAGCCCGTAATCAATTGATGGTCCACACATGCAAATTTTACACTTTTAGTGGCAGGCAGCTCAGGTACTCTAGTAAATGAATTACCCCTCTATCATATGCAGCCAGCCAGTAATCAGATCTGATGGTCCACACATGCAAATTGTACACTTTTAGTGGCAGGCAGCTCAGGTACTCTAGCAAATGTATTGCCCCTCTATCATAGGTGTGTAGCCCTGGTGTGAAGGCACACGCAGTACCCTGGAGAATGTGTGGAGAGATAGCAGTTCAATGCTCTATACCCATTCACTCAATATACACTAGACACACCCTTAGGGTAGTGTAGTGACTCTTAGGGAGTGGTCAGTGTGCATTCGTTGAGTGATTCAGTAGTCAGTTTCCTGTCTTCGGACAGAGCAGACGTGTGGAGTCTAGCTGGGACTTGGAGGGAGGAAGCAGTCCAGCCTGGTTCTATCAGCAGTTCAGCAAGTGGAGGCCAGTAAGGGCGAGATATAGATCACCTCAGCCTGGTCAGAGCTGTACCTCACTTGAAGACATTGATAAAGAAAGAAGAGTTTAGTACAGAAATACTTCAGTCTCCTGTCTCAAGGACAGTGAAGGTTCAGAGACGTGCTCCTGCCTAGAAGATTACTGAGAGTCTGGCAACTAACTCTGAAGGAAGAGAAGAAGGGAGTGATTATATGACTTTTTGCAAGTGTGAGTGTTTATGCTACAAGCGCGGACAAGGCGAAAGGCACAGTGGAAAGATTATTTGAAAAGTGCTTTTGGATTGAAGAAGTCCTGCACATTGTTACCGGTCACTGGGGACCGAAGGATCACTAAAGCTTCACGCTTAGTGGTAAGAAAACCAGAGGCTTATCGGACCTTAGGTCGCGGCAAGCAGCCCCTAAATAGTCGGTACGTAACTGGGGTCAGGGGGAGTGAGGACCTTGAGTCTCTGCAGGACAAGATAGGAATTCAGCTCTCTCACAGGAAGGCTCCGACCACAAAACTGACTGGGCAGTACAGCTTTGGAATAGCTGGAGTTATAGAGGGAACTACACTTCATGCTGGTTGTACTCATCGTTGTGAAAGTAAAGGAGGCCCCTAACTTGTCCAGCTGCTATCTTGAAACACATTCTCCTTGGATCAGCCTCCCTGGGACCTGCCTTACCATCTTACAAGTAAAAGGTATGGAAAGACGCTGACCGTGTGAGACTGAGTTATTTATTTGCATGCCTGCACAACCCTGCTTTAACTACCGACCTGAGGGAAGAGTCCCACCTGTAGGGGACCCGACATCTAGCTGCCTCACCATCCCCTCAGAGATCTACAGCAGCGCTGGTACAATTTACCAGAGACTACAGGTGGCGTCACGAACTGTATATAAATCTATCCCCTGTAAATATTCCCCCCAACATACGCCAGACCGCCAGGGCCACAGACCGAGCCACAGCTACCTGTGACAACCCCATAGACTTCCATGGGCTCGGCTCTGAGTACCCCATTGCCCTGGTAATCCACAATTGTGGTGGCGGGTCGATACATAGGCAGGCAGCCTGTAATCAGATCTGATGGTCCACACATGCAATTTGTACACTCTTAGTGGCAGACAGCTCAGTTATTCTACCAAATTAATTGCCCCTCTATCATAGGCAGCCAGCCTGTAATCAGATCTGATGGTCCACACATGCAATTTGTACACTCTTAATGGCAGGCAGCTCAGCTACTCTAGTAAATGAATTGCCCCTCTATCATATGCAGCCAGCCTGTAATCAGATCTGATGGTCCACACATGCAATTTGTACACTCTTAATGGCAGGCAGCTCAGCTGCTCTAGTAAATGAATTGCCCCTCTATCATAGGCAGCCAGCGTGTAATCAGATCTGATGGTCCACACATGTAATTTGTACACTCTTAGTGGCAGGCAGCTCAGCTACTCCAGCAAATGAATTGCCCCTCTATCATAGACAGCCAGCCTGTAATCAGATCTGATGGTCCACACATGTAATTTGTACACTCTTAGTGGCAGGCAGCTCAGCTACTCTAGCCAATGAATTACCCCTCTATCATAGACAGCCAGCCTGTAATCAGATCTCATGGTCCACACATGCAATTTGTACACTCTAAAGGGTATGCCACACTAAACAATATCGCTAACGGGATCGCTAAAAAACGTCACTATTTAGCGATCCCGTTAGCGATGTTGTTCAGTGCGGCAGCTTCCAGCGACGAGCTTCCTGCTGTGATCTCGCTCGTCGCTGGAATCACTCCGGACCCTATTTTCTCGTCGGCGCTTCCGCTGGGTAAGTATCTAATCGCTGTGTGGCACCTTTTCTTAGCGATTTAGCGGTACTTTTGTACCGCTAAAGTCGTTAAGAAGATCGCTAACGGCGATAGCGTCGTTAACTATATCGCTAAATGTGGCCGCATTTAGCGATATAGAAACAATCCCGCTAGCGATCGCATTAGTATGCGTCGTTATCGTGATCGCTAGCGGGATTGTTTAGTGTGGCAGTACCTTTAGTGGCAGGCAACTCAACTACTCTACCAAATGAATTACCCCTCTATCATAGACAGCCAGCATGTAATCAGATCTGATGGTCCACACATGCAATTTGTACACTCTTAGTGGCAGGCAGCTCAGCTACTCTAGCCAATGAATTGCCCCTCTATCATAGGCAACCAGCCTGTAATCAGATCTCATGGTCCACACATGCAATTTGTACACTCTAAAGGGTATGCCACACTGAACAATATCGCTAACGGGATCGCTAAAAAACGTCACTATTTAGCGATCCCGTTAGCGATGTTGTTCAGTGCGGCAGCTTCCAGCGACGAGCTTCCTGCTGTGATCTCGCTCGTCGCTGGAATCACTCCGGACCCTATTTTCTCGTCGGCGCTTCCGCTGGGTAAGTATCTAATCGCTGTGTGGCACCTTTTCTTAGCGATTTAGCGGTACTTTTGTACCGCTAAAGTCGTTAAGAAGATCGCTAACGGCGATAGCGTCGTTAACTATATCGCTAAATGTGGCCGCATTTAGCGATATAGAAACAATCCCGCTAGCGATCGCATTAGTATGCGTCGTTATCGTGATCGCTAGCGGGATTGTTTAGTGTGGCAGTACCTTTAGTGGCAGGCAGCTCAACTACTCTACCAAATGAATTACCCCTCTATCATAGACAGTCAGCCTGTAATCAGATCTGATGGTCCACACATGCAATTTGTACACTCTTAGTGGCAGGCAGCTCAGCTATTCTAGCCAATGAATTGCCCCTCTATCATAGGCAACCAGCCTGTAATCAGATCTGATGGTCCACACATGCAATTTGTACACTCTTAGTGGCAGGCAGCTCAGCTACTCTAGTAAATGAATTGCCCCTCTATCATAGGCAGCCAGCGTGTAATCAGATCTGATGGTCCACACATGCAATTTGTACACTCTTAGTGGCAGGCAGCTCAGCTACTCTACCAAATGAATTGTCCCTCTATCATAGACACCCAGCATGTAATCAGATCTGATGGTCCACACATGCAATTTGTACACTCTTAGTGGCAGGCAGCTCAGCTACTCTAGTAAATGAATTGCCCCTCTATCATATGCAGCCAGCGTGCAATCAGATCTGATGGTCCACACATACAATTTGTACACTCTTAGTGGCAGGCAGCTCAGCTATTCTAGCCAATGAATTGCCCCTCTATCATAGGCAACCAGCCTGTAATCAGATCTGATGGTCCACACATGCAATTTGTACACTCTTAGTGGCAGGCAGCTCAGCTACTCTAGTAAATGAATTGCCCCTCTATCATAGGCAGCCAGCGTGTAATCAGATCTGATGGTCCACACATGCAATTTGTACACTCTTAGTGGCAGGCAGCTCAGCTACTCTACCAAATGAATTGTCCCTCTATCATAGACACCCAGCATGTAATCAGATCTGATGGTCCACACATGCAATTTGTACACTCTTAGTGGCAGGCAGCTCAGCTACTCTACCAAATGAATTGTCCCTCTATCATAGACACCCAGCGTGTAATCAGATCTGATGGTCCACACATGCAATTTGTACACTCTTAGTGGCAGGCAGCTCAGCTACTCTAGTAAATGAATTGCCCCTCTATCATATGCAGCCAGCGTGTAATCAGATCTGATGGTCCACACATACAATTTGTACACTCTTAGTGGCAGGCAGCTCAGCTACTCTAGTAAATGAATTGCCATTCTATCATAGGCAGCCAGCGTGTAATCAGATCTGATGGTCCACACATGCAATTTGTACACTCTTAGTGGCAGGCAGCTCAGCTACTCTAGTAAACGAATTGCCCCTCTATCATAGGCAGCCAGCGTGTAATCAGATCTGATGGTCCACACATGCAATTTGTACATGTGTCGACCCGCCACCACAATTGTGGGTTACCAGGGCAATGGGGTACTCAGAGCCGAGCCCGTAGAAGTCTATGGGATTGTCACAGGTAGCTGTGGCTCGGTCTGTGGCCCTGGCGGTCTGGCGTATGTTGGGGGAATATTTACAGGGGATAGATTTATATACAGTTCGTGACGCCACCTGTAGTCTTCTGGTAATTTGTACCAGCGCTGCTGTAGATCTCTGAGGGGATGGTGATGCAGCTAGATGTCGGGTCCCCTACAGGTGGGACTGGTCCCTCAAAGTCTATGAAGTTAGTGAAGTCGGGTGCAGATAAATAACACAGTCTCACACGGTCAGCGTCTTTCCATACCTTTACTTGTAAGATGTTCAGGCAGGTCCCAGGGAGGCTGATCCAAGGAGAGTGTATTTTGAGACAGCAGCTGGACAAGTTAGGGGCCTCCTTTACTTTCAACACAATGAGTACAACCAGCCTGAAGCGTAGTTCCCTCAATAACTCCAGCTAATCCATAGCTGTACTGCCCAGTCAGTTTTGTGGTAGGAGCCTTCCTGTGAGAGAGCGGAATTCTTATCTTGTCGTGCACTGACTCAAAGTCTTCACTCCCCTGACCCCAGTTACGTACTGACTATAAGGGGCTGTTTGCCGCGACCTAAGGTCCGGTAAATCCCTGGTTTTCTTACCACTATGCTTGAAGCTAATAGTGATCCTTCGGTCCCAGTGACCGGTTGCAATGTGCAGGACTTCTTCAATCCAAACGCACTTTTCCAATAATCTGTCCACTGTGCCTTTCGCCTTGTCCTCGCTGGTAGCATAAACACTCACACTTGCAAAAAGTCGGGTAATCACTTCCTTCTTCACTTCCTACGAAGTTAGTTACAGATTCTCAGTTATCACTAGGCAGGAGCACGTCTCTGAACCTTTCACTGTCCTTTAGACAGGTGACTGAAGTCTTTCTGCACTAAGCTTCTTCTTTCTTTCAATGTATTCAGGTGAGGTACAGCTCTGACTAGGCTGAGGTGAATTAGACCACCTGTACTAGCCTCCACTTTCTGAACTGATGATGAGCTGGCTCGACGGCTTCCTCCCTCCAGCTAGACTCCAGACGTCCTCTCTGTCCGAAGACAGGAAACAGAACTCTCTCTTCTAAAATCACTCAACCAATATACACCCTGACCACTCCCTATCAAGTAACTACACTACCCTAAGGGTGTGTCTAGTGTATGTTGAGTGAATGGATATTGAGCATTAAACTGCTGTCTCGCCACACACTCTCCAGGGTACTGCGTGTGCCTAACACCAGGGCTACACATTCCCCATGGTAAAAGACAGCACTCCCGGGCTGTAAAATACAAAAGAGACATTTTGTTTATGCATTAAAACATCAACATTAAACAGGAATTCGTCCCATCCGGGAGGTAAGATGTCTTGAACGTTGCAAACAACAAAACATTATAGAAAAATACAAATATTAAATAGCATTCAATAAATATACAGTATTCTTGTGAAGGACCCGCACCAAACCTTCAACGTGGGTCCTGGGTGGGCTGCAGGACATCCGAATGCAGACCTCACTCAGTGCCACACCACACGGGTTTTTGTATTCAGAGGTAGTTGTGCTGGTTTTATGTAAAACCAAGATAAAGCACCGAAGCGCAACTATATACAAATAAGTTCTGGGTTGGCACAGTCCTCAACCTCAAAGTCCATTGTTAAACGAAGACACAGATATAATATCACATTATCATAATACTAAAGTGCAACTTTTTCTGGTTACCCAGCCGGGCATTCTACTGGTAGAAATATATATATGCATTAGATACATTATACTCTTCAACTTGTGCAAAAATTTGTAAAACATTCTTAAACTTTCTACAATTTTACTTATGGTAGACCCTATATGGATCTCACCGATTCTTCTTTACTGTTTAATTACTCATTTACTTCAAATACATTTTCCACCCCGGGGGCTGGAACAATGCGGTAATCCCTAGATCCCAGGACTAACAGGTCGTGACCTGCTATTGGGGTTTGAGTCGCCACAGTTCTGGTGCGAACCTCTAGGGGCGCAACGGGTACATTCTCCTCACGAGACACCGATTGCGTTTCAATCACAGTTAACGATATGGACCGTGTCATGGATTGCGATTGAGACTGGGTCGCATGTTGCGATATAGATGCTGCTTTAATTTGCGATGAACTTGCAGGGGGCGATGCTGGGGCACGGCCGGATACTGCTTGAGCTGAAGACGGGGACGCTGCGGTAGTGGTGACGTTACCTGCGTCTGGGACGGGTCACGGACGATAGTGACGTTAAGGGCATACCATCCCTTCATTCCCCAGTGCCGTGTATACGTGACAATGTCTCCATTAACTAAGTCCCTCCCGGGATGGCCTTGCGGTAGGTGGGATTCTACGTCCCTGCGACTAACAAAGACCCCTGGGTAGAGGCCCGGTTCACGGATGAAGCCCCAGCCCTTCCGGAGCTGGAACTCAGTCACACACCCCTGCCGCCGCGGTTCCCTCAGGGTACCTTTCTCTCTCCGGACACTCTCCTTGTCCGCGATCAGCTCTGCATGTTGTCGCTGACGGTTCCGCTGAGCTTCCCGCTCTTCCTCCTGCTGGCGTTTCTGCTTCTCCTCACGACGCTGCCACTCATATTCCCACTGGGCGGTATAGGCGACGTCATCCAGGCGCGCCATCTCGTCCCAGTCGACGTCTGGTAACGACGGACAGGACCCCTCCGGTGTCCCTGCCGGGGACCGATCATCTGCTGCAGCCTCCTGGCCGGGCGGGCGTTCCGGAACTGGCGATACCTCCTCAACCTCCTTCGCCTCCACCGCTTCACCGGTGGGATCAGGATCGGTACTTTCGGGGGCAGCCTCCGGTTGCTCCTTCGCCTTGGGCAGCAGAATCTTCGGTAACTCGAATCGTGGGGGGTCGTTGAGGGAGAGATCACCGCGTCCCACAGCCTCCGCTGCTCCAGGGTACGCCGGCGTCTCTCGATCTCTTCAAATCCAGGTTGGTGCTGGACCATCTTCTTCAGGCGTGCATTTTCTTCTTGAATTTCTAGCAACGCCTGCTGCAGGTGCAGGACCACGGATAACTCCGATGCTGGTGGCAGCTTGGCTGGGGCATGGGGCCTGCCTTCCTCCGCTTCCCTGCTCGGCTGCACACGTCCTGCTTCCATGATGTTCCAGAAGATTCTCTCTTCTTCCTCCAGAGACGTCCGGTCTCTTCCGTGGAGGCGGGGTTTGCGTCTCCTCCTCCTCGCAGGGAAGGTGAAGAGGAGGCGGACCTCCTTTGCTGTAGGGCAGGATCGCATGTTGTAATAGCACTTTGAGAGGGCAGGCATTTTCTTCGCGCCACTGGGGGGTACACGCCCACGAAGGCACGCCCACCTTCTTCTCCAGCGCCTGAGGGCGCGAATATGGCGACAAAGATGGCGATTTTGGCGCCAAAAGTGCAAACAGTCCTTTTTCACAAAAACAGTTCCATAGGCACACAGGGCTCGCAATTTTGCGAGTTTCGCATCCTGTTCGTGACGCCAAATTTTTGTGTCGACCCGCCACCACAATTGTGGATTACCAGGGCAATGGGGTACTCAGAGCCGAGCCCATGGAAGTCTATGGGGATTGTCACAGGTAGCTGTGGCTCGGTCTGTGGCCCTGGCGGTCTGGCGTATGTTGGGGGAATATTTACAGGGGATAGATTTATATACAGTTCGTGACGCCACCTGTAGTCTTCTGGTAATTTGTACCAGCGCTGCTGTAGATCTCTGAGGGGATGGTGATGCAGCTAGATGTCGGGTCCCCTACAGGTGGGACTGGTCCCTCAAAGTCTATGAAGTTAGTGAAGTCGGGTGCAGATAAATAACACAGTCTCACACGGTCAGCGTCTTTCCATACCTTTACTTGTAAGATGTTCAGGCAGGTCCCAGGGAGGCTGATCCAAGGAGAGTGTATTTTGAGACAGCAGCTGGACAAGTTAGGGGCCTCCTTTACTTTCAACACAATGAGTACAACCAGCCTGAAGCGTAGTTCCCTCAATAACTCCAGCTAATCCATAGCTGTACTGCCCAGTCAGTTTTGTGGTAGGAGCCTTCCTGTGAGAGAGCGGAATTCTTATCTTGTCGTGCACTGACTCAAAGTCTTCACTCCCCCTGACCCCAGTTACGTACTGACTATAAGGGCTGTTTGCCGCGACCTAAGGTCCGGTAAATCCCTGGTTTTCTTACCACTATGCTTGAAGCTAATAGTGATCCTTCGGTCCCCAGTGACCGGTTGCAATGTGCAGGACTTCTTCAATCCAAACGCACTTTTCCAATAATCTGTCCACTGTGCCTTTCGCCTTGTCCTCGCTGGTAGCATAAACACTCACACTTGCAAAAAGTCGGGTAATCACTTCCTTCTTCACTTCCTACGAAGTTAGTTACAGATTCTCAGTTATCACTAGGCAGGAGCACGTCTCTGAACCTTTCACTGTCCTTTAGACAGGTGACTGAAGTCTTTCTGCACTAAGCTTCTTCTTTCTTTCAATGTATTCAGGTGAGGTACAGCTCTGACTAGGCTGAGGTGAATTAGACCACCTGTACTAGCCTCCACTTTCTGAACTGATGATGAGCTGGCTCGACGGCTTCCTCCCTCCAGCTAGACTCCAGACGTCCTCTCTGTCCGAAGACAGGAAACAGAACTCTCTCTTCTAAAATCACTCAACCAATATACACCCTGACCACTCCCTATCAAGTAACTACACTACCCTAAGGGTGTGTCTAGTGTATGTTGAGTGAATGGATATTGAGCATTAAACTGCTGTCTCGCCACACACTCTCCAGGGTACTGCGTGTGCCTAACACCAGGGCTACACATACACTCTTAGTGGCAGGCAGCTCAGCTATTCTAGCCAATGAATTGCCCCTCTATCATAGGCAGGAAGCCTGTAATCAGATCTGATGGTCCACACATGCAATTTGTACACTCTTAGTGGCAGGCAGCTCAGCTACTCTAGCCAATGAATTGTCCCTCTATCATAGGCAGCCAGCGTGTAATCAAATCTGATGGTCCACACATGCAATTTGTACACTCTTAGTGGCAGGCAGCTCAGCTACTCTAGTAAATGAATTGCCCCTCTATCATATGCAGCCAGCGTGTAATCAGATCTGATGGTCCACACATGCAATTTGTACACTCTTAGTGGCAGGCAGCTCAGCTACTCTAGTAAATGAATTGCCCCTCTATCATATGCAGCCAGCGTGTAATCAGATCTGATGGTCCACACATGCAATTTGTACACTCTTTGTGGCAGGCAGCTCAGCTACTCTACCAAATGAATTGCCCCTCTATCAAAGGCAGGCAGCCTGTAATCAGATATGATGGTCCACACAAGCAATTTGTACACTCTTAGTGGCAGGCAGCTCAGCTGCTCTAGCAAATGAATTGCCCCTCTATCATAGGCAACCAGCCTGTAATCAGATCTGATGGTCCACACATGCAATTGTACACTCTTAGTGGCAGGCAGCTCAGCTATTCTAGCCAATGAATTGCCCTCTATCATAGGCAGGAAGCCTGTAATCAGATCTGATGGTCCACACATGCAATTTGTACACTCTTAGTGGCAGGCAGCTCAGCTACTCTAGCAAATGAATAGCCCCTCTATCATAGGCAGCCAGCGTGTAATCAGATCTGATGGTCCACACATGCAATTTGTGCACTCTTAGTGGCAGGCAGCTCAGCTGCTCTAGCAAATGAATTGCCCCTCTATCATATGCAGCCAGCCAGTAATCAGATCTGATGGTCCACACATGCAAATTATACACTCTTGTGGCAGGCAGCTCAGCTACTCTAGTAAATGAATTACCCCTCTATCATATGCAGCCAGCCTGTAATCAGATCTGATGGTCCACACATGCAATTTGTACACTCTTAGTGGCAGGCATGCTCAGCTAACTCATAGTAAATGAATTGCCCCTCTATCATAGGCAGCCAGCCTGTAATCAGATCTGATGGTCCACACATGCAATTTGTACACTCTTAGTGGCAGGCAGCTCAGCTGCTCTAGCAAATGAATTGCCCCTCTATCATAGGCAGCCAGCCTGTAATCAGATCTGATGGTCCACACATGCAATTTGTACACTCTTAGTGGCAGGCAGCTCAGCTACTCTACCAAATGAATTGTCCCTCTATCATAGACACCCAGCGTGTAATCAGATCTGATGGTCCACACATGCAATTTGTACACTCTTTGTGGCAGGCAGCTCAGCTATGTAGCGTCGGCGTCCCTGCCTTCTGCCAGGCAGGGACGCTGTTCCCCTGCAGCAGCGTCCTCTGCCAGGCAGGGACCTCGCCCCCCTTACCCTTCCTCACGTCCTCCTTCGCCCTGCTGGGGCCGCGCGCTCCTTCCCTGCTGCTGGACTTAGGGCGCGCCGCCCGGCGCCCTCCCCCGCTCTTAAAGGAGCCGCGCGCATTTTTCAAATAAGTCCCGGCCAATGCCGGAGGACTCCACCCTATATTAAGGGCTTCCTCCTTAATGGAGGTGCCCGAGCAATGTTGTTGTTGCACTGTTTCACTCTGCTTCAGCCCTCAGGTCCCGTTACCAGTTACCTGCCTGTTTCCTGCCCGTTTGCTGTATGCTACCTGTCCGCAAGTGTACCCGGAGGTTCGGACGTCACAAGTGGTGATCCACGGCTATTCCAGAGACTCTTGCCTGCTCACTTGGGAGCGATCATCTGCCATCTGACTGTAGCCCTACCCGGAGGTTCGGACGTCACAAGCGGTGATCCCCGGCTATTCCAGAGACTCTTGCCTGCTCACTTGGGAGCGATCATCTGCCATCTGACTGCAGCCCTACCCGGAGGTTCGGACGTCACAAGCGGTGATCCCCGGCTGTTCCAGAGACTCTCGCCTGCTCACTTGGGAGTGTCCATCCGCCATCTGCCTGCTAGCCTACCGGGAGGCTTCACCATCTCAGGTCGTATATACCTGTCCATCTAGAGACTGCCCCGGTTACTTGCTGTGACAACCTGCCTGTCAATCCAGAGACTGCCCCGGTCACTTGCCGTGACAACCTGCCTGTCTATCCAGAGACTACCCCGGTCACTTGCCGTGACAACCTGCCTGTCAATCCAGAGACTGCCCCGGTCACTTGCCGTGACAACCTGCCTGTCTATCCAGAGACTGCCCCGGTCACTTGCTGTGACAACCTGCCTGTCAATCCAGAGACTGCCCCGGTCACTTGCCGTGACAACCTGCCTGTCTATCCAGAGACTGCCCCGGTCACTTGCTGTGACAACCTGCCTGTCAATCCAGAGACTGCCCCGGTCACTTGCCGTGATCCTTTCCCGTATAACCAGAGACTGCCCCGTCCCTTGCCGTGACTTCCTGTCCGTTTCCCTGGGCGCCACCCGCTCTCTTACAAGTATAACCTTCTTGTATAAATAAAGCTCAGAGGTTCCACCTACCTGACCCGTTACAGTTTGCTCGGGCCATGGAACCCGGTGGCACCCAAACCCCTTCGCTATCTGACCTGTGTCATGAAATGTCTCGTCAGAGGTCTCAACAGGAGTCCATCCTGGGTCATCTGCGGTGTGTTAATTCCCGCCTGGACACTCTGAATACTTCCCCGACAACCACCGCGAGCACCATGACTCGCAATCCGGCAGTTCCGCTGCTTACCAACTCCGTGGTTTCTATTCCAGGACCTCGACTTTCAGCTCCTCCTCGGTTTGGAGGCGACCCTGCTCTGGCTCGGGGTTTCATCAACCAATGTACCCTGCATTTTGAACTCCTGGCACACCAGTTTAACTCTGACCGGGCCAAAATTGCCTTCATCATGTCACATCTCACCGGAGAGGCCCTGGCCTGGCTAAATCCTCTTTGGGAAAGAGAAGATCCTCTGGTGTCTAACCTGTCTGCTTTTCTCTTAGCCTTACGGAAGGTATTCGATGAACCCGGACGGAAGACTTCCTCTGCATCATCTCTGCTGCGTCTTCGTCAGGAGAGTCTCACCGTGGGTCAATATGCCATAAGGTTTTGTACCCTTGCCTCAGAGCTGGCTTGGGATAATGACGCTCTGATAGCTGTCTTCTGGGAGGGCCTGTCCGGCCACATTAAAGATGAACTTGCCGGTCGGGACATTCCAACCTCTCTCGATGACCTAATAACTCTGGCCAATCGAATTGATCTACGGTTCCAGGAGCGAGCCAAAGAGGTCACCCGTGAGAGAAGGTTTCCTCGCCTAGCTCCTTCATTTCAGAGACCTGTAACTCCTTCCGTATCTCCTCAAGTGCCCCCGGCAGAGCCCATGCAGGTCGACCAGACCAAGATGGTCAAAGCCCATCAGGACTCACGCCGTGCTGAGGGGAGTTGCTTCTACTGTGGCAGTAAGGAGCACCGGATCCGTACCTGCCCAGAGAGGTCGGGAAACGCCTGTGTCTAGGTTCGCTCGGAGAGGTCCACCTAGACAAGAATAAATCCTCTTCATCTCTGCTGCTGTCTGTCTCAATTCTCCTCGGTGAGAACCGTTACTTGGAACTAGCCCAACTTGATTCTGGAGCAGCTGGGAATCTCGTTTCACAGGCTCTGGTAGAGAAATATTGCATTCCCACCAAACCTCTGCTTGAACCAGTATCTGTTGCTGCTGTAGATGGGGGTCTTCTACCACGTCCCATCCAGCTTATCACCGAGGCTATAACCCTGCAGGTGGGAATGTTACATTCTGAGAGTATCTCATTTCATGTTCTACCTGGACTCTCTCACGCTTTCTTACTAGGTCTGCCTTGGCTCCAAAAGCATGCACCCGTGCTCGACTGCAGACTGGAGAGATTCTTCGCTGGGGACAGGACTGTCATCAAACGTGTCTGGTGCCTGTTCATCCTGTCCGTCCTTCTCCTACACCTGCTAATCTACCAGGACTCCCGATTCCATATTGGTCTTTCGCTGATGTCTTTAATAAAAAGGAAGCAGAGACATTACCACCACACAGACCGTATGATTGCCCGATCGACCTGCTACCTGGTACTACGCCTCCCCGTGGGCGTATTTACCCATTGTCCGCTGGTGAGACCAGGTCGATGTCCGAATATATCGAGGAGAACTTGGCCAAAGGATTCATCCGGAAATCTACCTCCCCAGCGGGAGCAGGTTTCTTCTTCGTAAAAAAGAAAGACGGATCTCTCCGTCCCTGTATTGACTACAGAGGCTTAAATTTGATCACGGTGAAGAATAAGTACCCTCTTCCGCTCATTCCAGAATTGTTTGATCGACTTAGAGGGGCGAGAATCTTCACCAAACTGGATCTCCGTGGGGCATACAACCTGGTTCGTATCCGTCGGGGAGATGAATGGAAGACGGCATTCAACACCCGGGACGGCCACTACGAGTATTTGGTGATGCCCTTTGGTCTCTGTAATGCTCCAGCAGTATTTCAGGAGTTGGTCAATGACATCTTTCGGGACCTCCTCTACTCTTGCGTTGTGGTGTACCTAGACGATATCTTGGTCTTCTCTCCGGACCTCCAGTCTCACCGGAGGGATGTTCGTCAGGTTCTGCTCAGGCTCAGGCAGAATCACCTCTTCGTCAAATATGAGAAGTGCCTCTTTGAGCAGACCTCGCTTCCGTTTTTGGGCTACATCATTTCTCAGACAGGCCTACGAATGGATCCGGAGAAACTGTCTGCCATCGAGAAGTGGCCTCGACCGGAGGGGTTGAAGGTCATTCAGCGGTTCCTGGGATTCGCCAACTATTACCGCCTCTTCATACCGCACTTCTCTTCCAGGACTGCTCCAATCTCCGCGCTCACCCGCAAGGATGCTAACCCCAAACAGTGGACGCCCGAAGCAGAGGAGGCCTTTCTTTCCTTAAAACAGGCCTTCTCTTCCGCTCCAGTGCTGCATCGCCCGGACGGCAACAAGCAGTTCTTCCTGGAGGTGGACGCTTCCTCCTCTGGAGCCGGAGCGGTACTCACTCAAAAATCTTCATCCGGGAGGATGGTATCCTGCGGCTTCTTCTCCAAACTCTTCTACTCCTCCGAGCGCAACTACTCCATAGGAGACCGAGAGTTATTGGCCATCAAGTTGGCATTGGAGGAGTGGCGTTACCTACTCGAGGGGGCTCTTCATCCGGTAATCATTTACACGGACCACAAGAATCTGGCTTACCTCCAGCATGCTCAGAGACTTAACCCTCGCCAAGCCCGGTGGTCCTTGTTTTTTGCCCGCTTCGATTTTCTCTTGCATTTTCGCCCGGCTGACAAGAACGTCAAGGCTGATGCCTTGTCCCGGTCTTTCCTGGTGTCAGATCTCGAGGAAGAACCTAAACATATCATCGATCCCGCCAGAGTGATGCGGGTGGCTCCCGTGAGTCTAAATCGTCTCCCTCCTGGTAAGACGTTCGTATCAGTAACCGACCGGAAGAGAATCCTACACTGGGGTCATTCGTCTAAACTAGCTGGCCACGCTGGTCAGAAAAAGACCCTCCAACTCATAACCCGGCATTATTGGTGGCCTACCCTGCACAAGGACGTAATAGACTTTGTATCTGCCTGTGTCTCCTGTGCCCGCAACAAAGTTCCGAGACACCTGCCTGCCGGCCGTCTTCTTCCGCTTCCTGTACCCGCTGCTCCCTGGCAGCATATAGCCATGGACTTCATAACAGATCTGCCCGTTTCTGCCGGTTGTACGGTCATTTGGGTGGTCGCTGACCGCTTTTCCAAGATGGCTCACTTCATTCCTCTGCCAGGTCTTCCGTCTGCACCCGAGTTGGCTAAAGACTTTATCCGGCACATCTTCCGTCTCCATGGTCTGCCTCGTCACATTGTGTCGGATCGTGGGGTACAGTTCACCTCACGTTTCTGGAGAGCCACTTGTAAGTTGCTAGACGTCACCTTGGATTTCTCCTCCGCTTACCACCCGCAGTCCAATGGACAAGTTGAGCGAATCAATCAGAATCTGACCAGTTATCTCCGGCACTTCGTTAATGCCCACCATTCTGACTGGGTGGAGCTCCTGCCTTGGGCCGAATTCTCTTACAATAATCACGAGAGCGAATCTTCCTCCAAGTCTCCGTTTTTTGTAGTCTTCGGTCAGCACCCTCGGATCCCTGTTCCTGTCACCATCTCTGTGGACAATCCAGCTGCGGAATCTCTGGTTAGAGAATTTTCCTCCATATGGGAGAGTACCCGATCCGCACTCATTCAGTCATCCGAGCGTATGAAGAGACATGCTGACAAAAGACGTCTGGATCCTCCTCAATTCCGTCCTGGGGATAAGGTCTGGCTTTCGTCCAAGTATGTCCGGCTCAAGATTCCTTCCTACAAGTTAGGCCCTCGGTTCATCGGTCCCTTTGAGATCATCAGTCAGATCAACCCGGTGTCCTATAAATTGAAACTCCAGGCCAATTTGCGCATTCCTAACTCTTTCCATGTATCTCTCCTCAAACCGGTGGTACTTAACTCTTTTTTCAAGTCTACAGGTACACCTCCTGCTGACGATGAATTTGAGGTAGAGAACATTCTGGCCACCAAAAGGGTAGGAAGAAAGACTTATTTTTTTGGTGGATTGGAAGGGGTTTGGTCCTGAGGAGAGAACGTTGGAGCCTCGGGAGAACATCCATGCCCCTCTCATCCTAGCTAAATTTCTTTCTGGCCTAAAGAGGGGGGGGGCCTAGAGGGGGGGGGGTACTGTAGCGTCGGCGTCCCTGCCTTCTGCCAGGCAGGGACGCTGTTCCCCTGCAGCAGCGTCCTCTGCCAGGCAGGGACCTCGCCCCCCTTACCCTTCCTCAGCGTCCTCCTTCCGCCTGCTGGGGCCGCGCGCTCCTTCCCTGCTGCTAGACTTAGGGCGCGCGCCCGCGCCCTCCCCCGCTCTTAAAGGAGCCGCGCGCATTTTTCAAATAAGTCCCCGGAGGACTCCACCCTATATTAAGGGCTTCCTCCTTAATGGAGGTGCCCGAGCAATGTTGTTGTTGCACTGTTTCACTCTGCTTCAGCCCTCAGGTCCCGTTACCAGTTACCTGCCTGTTTCCTGCCCGTTTGCTGTATGCTACCTGTCCGCAAGTCTACCCGGAGGTTCGGACGTCACAAGTGGTGATCCACGGCTATTCCAGAGACTCTTGCCTGCTCACTTGGGAGCTATCATCTGCCATCTGACTGCAGCCCTACCCGGAGGTTCGGACGTCACAAGCGGTGATCCCCGGCTATTCCAGAGACTCTTGCCTGCTCACTTGGGAGCGATCATCTGCCATCTGACTGCAGCCCTACCCGGAGGTTCGGACGTCACAAGCGGTGATCCCCGGCTGTTCCAGAGACTCTCGCCTGCTCACTTGGGAGTGTCCATCCGCCATCTGCCTGCTAGCCTACCGGGAGGCTTCACCATCTCAGGTCGTATATACCTGTCCATCTAGAGACTGCCCCGGTTACTTGCTGTGACAACCTGCCTGTCAATCCAGAGACTGCCCCGGTCACTTGCCGTGACAACCTGCCTGTCTATCCAGAGACTACCCCGGTCACTTGCCGTGACAACCTGCCTGTCAATCCAGAGACTGCCCCGGTCACTTGCCGTGACAACCTGCCTGTCTATCCAGAGACTGCCCCGGTCACTTGCTGTGACAACCTGCCTGTCAATCCAGAGACTGCCCCGGTCACTTGCCGTGATCCTTTCCCGTATATCCAGAGACTGCCCCGTCACTTGCCGTGACTTCCTGTCCGTCTCCCTGGGCGCCACCCGCTCTCTTACAAGTATAACCTTCTTGTATAAATAAAGCTCAGAGGTTCCACCTACCTGACCCGTTACAAGCTACTCTACCAAATGAATTGTCCCTCTATCATAGGCAGCCAGCCTGTAATCCGATCTGATGGTCCACACATGCAATTTGTACACTCTTAATGGCAGGCAGCTCAGCTACTCTACCAAATGAATTGCCCCTCTATCATAGACAGCCAGCCTATAATCAGTTCTGATGGTCCACACATGCAATTTGTACTGCGTCACTGGCAGTCAGGCATCCGAAGAAGCAGCGTTGCTGCACACACTAAAATTCTCCTCTTTCGCTGCACAGTCACTGTACAGCTAATAGCTAGCAACACAAAGTAATTTTTTTTGCTTAGGCCCTGCCTAACGCTCTTTCTGCTCAGGTGCTCCGTCAGCAACCTTCCCCTACACTGAGTTCGGCAGTTGTAAAATGGCGGTCGGCGCTGAGGGATTTTATATGCACTGTGATGCCACTGAAAGCCAGCCAATCGCTGCAATGCCCTTCTCTAAGATGGTGCTGGCCGGTTGCTATGTCATCACGTTTCCCACAGCCTACGTCCTTGCTCATTGGCTGAGAAAAGGCTCATAAACTGTACAGGAATACCGACTCCAGCAAAATGGTCGCCGAACACGTGACAGAACTCGCGTCATGATCGGGTTTCGTTTCATGAAACCCGACTTTGGCGAAAATCGGCGATTTTTGAAATGAACTACCTGTTTCGCTTAACTCTAGTCTCAATGACATATATATATATATATATATATATATATATATATATATATATACTAGCTGTAGTACCCGGCTTCGCCCGGGTTAATTAATAACTGCTATTAGCTGTAACAAAATAGACTATGTTAACAAAAATTTATTCTGCACATAAAAATCACACACCAAAACGTGCGGGGGTTAAAATTTCCATTCAACACATAGCCTATGATGCTCCTGGGGTTGAGATGTGCGGGCATGCAAAATTTCATGCCCGTAAGTACAACAGTGCAGATTCCTATCCCGGGCCAAAATTATTTGCCGATTTGGAATGCGCGGGGTTAAAATTTCGACTCAAAACCTAGCCTATGACGCTCCCGGGGTCGAGACGTGCGGGTGTGCAAAATTTCATGCCCGTAAATGCAGATTCCTATGCCGGACATACACACAAGCATTCAGCTTTCTCCCCATTATGTAGATAGGGCCAAAATTGTTTGGCGATTTGGAACGTGCGGGGGTTAAAATTTCCATTCAACACATAGCCTATGATGCTCCTGGGGTTGAGATGTGCGGGCGTGCAAAATTTCATGCCCGTAAGTACAACGGTGCAGATTCCTATCCCGAGCCAAAATTATTTGCCGATTTGGAATGCGCGGGGTTAAAATTTAGACTCAAAACCTAGCCTATGACGCTCCCGGGGTCGAGACGTGCGGGTGTGCAAAATTTCATGCCCGTAAATGCAGATTCCTATGCCGGACATACACACAAGCATTCAGCTTTCTCCCCATTATGTAGATAGGGCCAAAATTGTTTGGCGATTTGGAACGTGCGGGGGTTAAAATTTCCATTCAACACATAGCCTATGATGCTCCTGGGGTTGAGATGTGCGGGCGTGCAAAATTTCATGCCCGTAAGTACAACGGTGCAGATTCTTATCCCGGGCCAAAATTATTTGCCGATTTGGAATGCGCGGGGTTAAAATTTCGACTCAAAACCTAGCCTATGACGCTCCCGGGGTCGAGACGTGCGGGTGTGCAAAATTTCATGCCCGTAAATGCAGATTCCTATGCCGGACATACACATAAGCATTCAGCTTTCTCCCCATTATGTAGATAGGGCCAAAATTGTTTGGCGATTTGGAATGCGCGGGGTTAAAATTTCCATTCAAAACATAGCCTAGGATGCTTTCGGGGTCGAGACTGCGGGCGTGCAAAATTTCATGCCCGTAAGTGCGACGGTGCGGATTCCAATCCCGGACAAACATACCCACATACATACACACATACATACATTCAGCTTTATATATTAGATATATATATACATATATGTATTCTATGTGTATATATCTATTCTTTCTTTTGTGATTTTAAAACTATTCATTTGGATCCATTATATGTCGGTTTTGCTAGCCACCAACAAAATCTTGCAAGTCGGATGTCAATCAGATTGTAACGAACGCTCAGATGTGTCTAAATAGCATCTTCCCCGGATAATCAGATGACAGCCGGATGAATGTTCATGAAAGTTTTGTGCGATAATCAACTGACTAAAACGGTCCGATTTTTTAGACTGTGTGTGTGACCACGGCCTAAGGTTCAGATATGGCTTTAAAGAAGGCTAATACTTTCAATATAACGCAATTTTATTTCAAATTACAAAATTCAAGGAATAGTATGATTGAATAGTATGAGTGCGTACACTTTTGTATACCTTTACATACAAAGGCTAAGTACATATAAGGATTAAATACATATAATGATTAAGTATATATAAAGATTAACTACATATAGTATACTTACATCATCACCAAGAGGCTTTTAAACATCATCCATCTGGAATATCAGAGAAGCAACACCAAGACAGAGAACCCCTGGGAGATTCACTACACTGCATGGGTGTCCCCAATTATGCAGGTATGAACACACTGTACATGTACAGGTACCCCAGTTTTTGCTTCCGTCTTAGTTATATTTCTTTGCTCCTATATAGTGATTTACACTATGTAGTAACTCAACTTTCACCCAGCCCTTCAAGTGGCCAGCTTTCAAGGTCATATGAAAATGAGATATAATGGAGTCATCAGACGAGGGGCCATAAACCCTTATGCCCCGTCTCACATAGGGAGATCGCTAGCGAGATTGCTGCTGAGTCACAAGTTTTGTGACGCAACAGCAATCTCCCCAGCGACATCGCTGTGTGTGACATGCAGCGACGATCAGCCCCCTGCTGGGTAGCGCTGATCGTCGCTGAATGTCCTGGACATTTTTTTGATCGTTGGTCTCCCACTGGCCAGCACGCATCGCTGTCTGTGGCAGGCGGAAGACCAGCGATCAGCGAGCTGGAGCTGGTAACCAAGGTACACATCGGTTTTCTAGGCGCCGCGTGGTGCCTAGAAACCCTATGTGTACCTTGGTTACCAGCTCCCTGTACCAGCGCGCTGGTATCTAAGGTACACTGCGAGTAACTAGCGACGTGCATCGCATGGTCGCTGTCCTGATCGCTGCTGAGAGCTGCCTGTTTGGCAGCTCACCTGCGATCATGTAGCGACACACCAGCGATCCTGACAAGTGCATATCGTAGGGATCGCTGGTGTGTCGCTATGTGTGATGGGCCCTTAGAATATAAAAGCCACAAGGATTTAGATAAGACCACCACACACAGAGGTTAATTAAACCTTAATGTTTTACAATGACAAACAACAAACATAGTAACATAGTTATTAAGATTGAAGGAAGACTTTAAGTCCATCTAGTTGTAATGTATGTAGTACAGTTCATATAGCGTCTTGTGCTTGGTGCGATGAAAACACAGGAGTCACAGGTTTGATATAGAAAAGTCCTGTATTACTTCATACAAGTTGGCAGAAATAGTCACACAGTTTGCAGACACAGAAACAGGAGACACAGCAGGCCAGAGTAATCCAAGCTCAGCAATCACTCTCCAATACAGATTCAGGATCTTCTTCTCTGTTACCGTAAGTCCATGCAAACGGGGGTCTTTCAAAGAGCAGGGTTCAGAGTCCACAAGTGCTTCAGAGTTCCTCAGTAGGAATAGCTGGAGTACAAGGTCCAAGGCTTACAGGAGTCAAGTCACAGGTTCACTGCAGGCTAGATTCTGAAGCACTGATTGCTCAGCTGTGGCTGCTTAAGAAGCAAAGGAGAGAATCAGGGCGGGAACATGCAAGCTGGAAACTCCATTTTGACTGAGGGCAAGATAGCTGCAGCAAGACAGAAAGTAAAATGGCTGACGAACAAACTGAGTTTCAGGAATATATACATAGAACCTTACATTACTCCCCCCTTAAGGACAACCTCCGGATGACCTCAGACCAGGCTTGTGTGGGTACCTCTGATGAAACTGACGGAGCAAGCGAGGAGCATTAACGTTATTGACCGGTTCCCATGAGTTGTCCTCCACTGGGTAGCCCTGCCATTTAATCAGATATTGTAACTGATTTCTATACAACCTGGAATCTAAAATCCTTTCCACCACAAATTCTTCCTGACCATCAACTAGCACTGGGTCAGGGCAAGGAGAGGAACGTCCAGGAAACGTATTGGGTGTCGCAGCCTTTAGTAGGGATACATGAAAGACAGGGTGAATTCTCATAGTTCTGGGCAGTTGAAGACGACAAGCAACGGCACTTATAATTTTACTGATTTTATAGGGTCCAATGTACTTATGTCCCAACTTAGACGATGGAATCCTTAACTTAAGATTTCTGGTTGACAGCCAGACCAAGTCTCCTACCTTGAAAGCTGGTGCAGGTTTACGAAATTTATCTGCTGCTTTCTTGTACCTTTCTTGAGCCGATTCCAGATTTTCCTTTAGAAGATCCATATTCTTCTGTAAAGACGTGATTCTTTCAGCCACTGCTGGTAAAGGCGTTTCTATGGGAAATCGTGGTAGAATGTTAGGATGATAACCTAGATTAGAGTAAAAAGGAGACTGTTTAGTGGAGGCACTCTGAGAGTTGTTATACGAGAACTCAGCTAATGGAAGTAGATCCACCCAATCATCCTGTAGGTGGCAGATAAAGCAGCGGAGATACTGCTCCAGGGTTTGATTGGTTCGTTCGGTCTGTCCATTAGTCTGGGGATGAAAAGCAGAAGAAAGGTTTACTTTAATGTCCAATGCTGCACAGAAATTTTGCCAAAACCTAGAAGTGAATTGCACCCCTCGATCCGAAATAACCTCATCCGGTACTCCATGTAAGCGAAACACATCTTTAATCATCAAATCTGATGTCTGTTTTGCAGTGGGTAAGCCGACACAAGGGATAAAATGAGCTGCCTTTGTTAGACGGTCAACCACCACTAGAATGGTGTTCTTCCCCTGAGAGGTTGGTAACTCCACAATGAAGTCCATAGAAATGGATCCCCACGGGCGGGACGGGGTGGGAAGAGGCTGTAACAGACCAGTTGGTGAGGAGCGAGGTGTTTTGCATCTTGCACAGACCTCACATGAAGTGACATAATTCAAAACATCCTTCCTGCATGTGGGCCACCAAAAGAAACGAGAAATAAATTCCTGTGTCTTTAGAATTCCTCTATGCCCAGCTATCTTGGAATCGTGAATGAGTTGCAATACTCTTAATCTGACTGTTTCAGGAATATACAGACATTGTCCCTGAATCCACACACCATTCTTAAAGACAAGACTTACGTCCCTTGGGGGTTGTGCCAAAAAGGAATCCGCATGGTATGCTTCCTTGATGTCCTTAAGTAGGTCTTGATTATGAATTACTCCTAGGAATCTAGAGTCAGGAAGAATAGTCTTAGGAGGAGTAATTGGACGTGTCTCTGCTGAGTAAATCCTAGAGAGTGCATCAGCCTTTCCATTGCGCGATCCTGGTCTATAAGAGATGATAAAATTAAATTGGTTTAAGAAAAGATTCCAGCGAGCCTGGCGAGGAGTCAGGCACTTAGCCGACCTGATAAACTCAAGGTTACGATGGTCTGTCAGGACGACTATTTGCTGTGCAGCTCCCTGAAGAAGGTGTCTCCATTCTTTGAAGGCGGCAATAATGGCCAACAACTCTCTATTGCCCACATCGTAGTTCCTCTCAGCCGAAGACAACTGCTGGAAAAGAAGGCACAGGGATGCAAGACATTCTTCTCACCTGTTCTCTGAGAGAGTATAGCTCCAACGGCACAGTCTGAAGCATCCACCTCTATTATGAAGGCAAGCTCGGGGTTGGGATGTACTAGGATAGGTGCAGTGGTAAATTTATCTTTTAGACGGGAAAATGCTTCCTGGGCTTGGGGAGTCCAGGAGAACCTAGACTCTTTCCGGGTAAGTTGGGTGATAGGTGACACTACCTCAGAGAAATTTCTAATGAAACGTCTTAGAAGTTGGCAAACCCGATGAAGCGCTGTACCTCCTTCACATTTCTAGGACTTGGCCAATCCTTGATGGCTTGGGTTTTGCTTCCATCCATACTAATTCCTTGTGTAGACAGTACATACCCCAGAAATTGAATTTCGGTCCTATGGAATTCACACTTTTCAAGTTTGATGTAAAGATGATTTTGTCTTAGACGTTCCAAGACCATTCTCACATGTCCATGATGTTCCTCTGTGGAGTTAGAAAAAATTAGAATATCATCCAAATAAATTACCACGAATGTATCTAGGAGATCCCTGAAGATGTTATTCACCAAGTGTTGGAAAGTGGCTGGGGCGGTACTCAGACCAAAAGGCATAACTAGATATTCAAAGTGTCCATAGCGTGACCTGAATGCAGTCTTCCATTCATCCCCAGGTCTAATACGGACTAAGTTATAGGCCCCACGAAGATCTAGTTTAGAAAAAATTTTGGCATGTCGCACTCTCTCCAATAACTCAGGGATTAAAGGCAATGGATAACGGTTTCTAATAGTAACCTTATTGAGTTCCCTATAGTCTACGCATGGTCTCAGAGATCCATCTTTCTTCTTTACAAAGAAGATGGGTGCACCTGCAGGAGATGAAGATAGGCGTATGAAGCCCTTGGCTAGATTTTCATCTATGTAATCCTTTAAAGCCTTTAGCTCGGGCCCCGCCAGGGGGTAGATCTTACCAAAAGGTATCTCTGCTCCAGGCAATAATTCAATTGGACAATCATATGGACGGTGAGGAGGAAGCTGGTCAGCGTTCTTCTTGTCACATAAATCCACATAGTCCTGGTATACAGCTGGTAGTTCAGGGACTGACATGATTCCTTTAGGAACAGAGCAAGCTGAAACTTTTAGACTCATCTGTTTCTCTGGAAAGTGTAATTCCTTGGTCTCCCAGTTAATGGTAGGATTCTGAGCCTGCAGCCATGGTAGCCCTAGAATAATGGGAAAGTGGGGAGAAGAGATAAGCATAAAGGACAGTTTCTCTTGATGATCTTTACCCATAAGAACCCTCAAAGGCTCTGTTTCCTGATCCACTGGTCCAGAGGTCAGCAGGGAGCCATCCACAGTTTCCATCTGTACTGGAGTAGCCTTCTTCACTGAACGTATTCCCTGTTTCAGAGCAAAGGAGACATCCATAAAATTTCCACTTGCCCCTGAGTCGATCATAGCAGAGCTAGACACCCAAGCTGAGTCAACCCAGAGTTTGATGGAAAGAAAGCAATGAGAATTGTTTTTCTTACAACTCAGCTGGGACACCGCTGAGGAAACTTGAAAAATGGCAGCGTTTACACAGTCAACGTCCTCAGAGGTAACGGAGTTTAAGTCCGAGAAATCAAGATCTGTTGCTGCAGATCTCTCTGGAGCCTGAGGCTCGGACCTGACAGATCCCCTCTCGCAACACTCACAATGAATGAGTGCTGCAGTAGTCTTACAAGAACGGCTGGGGCAGTTTATAATAAGTGCCCTGACTTACCACAATAGAAACATAGATTCTCCTTAAAACGATGTTCCTTGCGTGCATCACTAACCCGTCGTTGTAAAGAGTCTACCTGCATGGGTTCAGGTTCAGGTTCCCGTGTAATCCTACTCAAAGGTTCCTTAGCTGGAGAGGAAGGTAGGAAAAGGTTAGTACGATTGCTTTCGAACCATCTCTCTTGCCTGCGTTCAGTCAGACAAGTATCAATACGGATGCAGTAGTTAATAAAGTCACCTAACGCAGTGGGAGGGTCGGCACGAGCAAGTTCATCCTTAATCAGTGGAGATAACCCCTTTCGAAAAATAGATTTTTTGGCGGAACTGTCCCAGGTGGTATCAAGGGCCCATCTCCTGAAATCCAAGGCATATTCAGCTACCGAGTGCTTACCTTGGCGCAAAGCTAACATGGCTGCTTCAGCTGTTGCACCTCGATTGGGGTCATCAAACACCTGCCCCATGGCTGAAATAAAATCATCAAGGTGATTCAAACAATCATCCTCAGTCTCAATCAGAGGGTTTGCCCACATTAAAGCCTTGTTGGTAAGCAACATAATTATAGTAAGCACCTTAGATCGTTCAGTGGGAAATTGTGAAGCATGTGCAGAAAAAAAAAGATTGCATTGATTAATAAATCCCCTGAATTTCTCACGTTCACCGCCAAAACGAAAAGGGGGCAACTTGGGAATCCCAGCACTCGGGGCTACGGCAGGAGCCTGGACTCGCCCCTCTAGAACCTCAATCCTGGCTCGCAAATCCTGGGTAGTCTGTCCAACCACTTGCAAATTGTGATTATTGAGGTCCTGTAGATTTGTAAAACGGGTCTTTATATTCTGCAAATCTGCAAGGATATTATCAGTCACTCCGCAAAGTTCCTTTATGCGGGCCTCCATTTTCCAGATCTTTTAAGACAGTATTACTGGAAGAAGAGGAGAGAGAAAAAAAAACAATAGTGTTCACCTGTGGCAACACTGCAGAGAGAAAAAAAAATTAAGGGAACTGCTCACCTGGAATGGTTGTGAGAAGTCACAACCACTATCATCACAGAAAGTTTCAACCAGACATCTGATATCCAGAGTTACAGCAGACAAAAAAGAGAAAAGAAAGGAAAAAAAAAAAAAAACAATAGTGTTTACCTGTGGTAACACTGCAAAAAGAAAAAACTTAAGGGAATTGCTCACCTGGAATGGTTGTGAGAAGTCACAACCACTGTCATCACAGAAAGTACAACCGGACGTCTGATATCCACAGTACAGCAGACACAGCCTTCCAGACCCAGCAGACACTAACGTTTTGGCTTCAGAATCTTGTAATGTATGTAGTACAGTTCATATAGCGTCTTGTGCTTGGGTGCGATGAAAACACAGGAGTCACAGGTTTGATATAGAAAAGTCCTGTATTACTTCATACAAGTTGGCAGAAATAGTCACACAGTTTGCAGACACAGAAACAGGAGACACAGCAGGCCAGAGTAATCCAAGCTCAGCAATCACTCTCCAATACAGATTCAGGATCTTCTTCTCTGTTACCGTAAGTCCATGCAAACGGGGGTCTTTCAAAGAGCAGGGTTCAGAGTCCACAAGTGCTTCAGAGTTCCTCAGTAGGAATAGCTGGAGTACAAGGTCCAAGGCTTACAGGAGTCAAGTCACAGGTTCACTGCAGGCTAGATTCTGAAGCACTGATTGCTCAGCTGTGGCTGCTTAAGAAGCAAAGGAGAGAATCAGGGCGGGAACATGCAAGCTGGAAACTCCATTTTGACTGAGGGCAAGATAGCTGCAGCAAGACAGAAAGTAAAATGGCTGACGAACAAACTGAGTTTCAGGAATATATACATAGAACCTTACACTAGTTCAACCCATATCCTATCCTAACCTACCCTAACATGTTGATCCAGAGGAAGGCAAAAAAACCCAAGTGGCAAACTGTAAGCTACACATTGGGGAAAAAAATTCCTTCCCGACTCCACATACGTCAATCAGACAAGCTCCCTGGATCAACGCAATATCTAGGAAACTAGTGAATATAGCCTGTAATATTATACTTTTCAAGAAAGGCATTAAGCCCCTTCTTAAATTTTAGTAGGGAATCACTTATTACAACATTATGCTGCAGAGAGTTCCATAGTCTCACTGCTCTTACAGTAAAGAATCTGCGTCTGTGATTATGGCTAAACCTTCTTTCCTCCAGACGTAGAGGATGCCCCCTTGTCCCCGTCACAGGTCTAAGAGTAAAAAGATCATTAGAAAGGTCTTTGTACTGTCCCCTCATATATTTATACATTGTAATAAGATCACCCCTGAACCTTCGTTTTTCCAAACTAAATAACCCCAAGTGTAATAACCTGTCCTGGTATTGCAGACCCCCAGTACTCTAATAACCTTGGTCGCTCTTCTCTGCACCTGCTCCAGTTCAGCTATGTCTTTCTTATACACCGGAGACCAGAACTGCACACAATATTCTAAGTGTGGTCGCACCAGTGACTTGTATAGAGGTAAAATTATGTTCTCCTCATGAGCATCTATGCCTCTTTTAATGCATCCCATTATTATTTGCCTTGACAGCAGCTGCCTGACATTGGCCACTAAATGTGAGTTTGTCGTCCTCCCATCACCCAGGTCTTTTTCAGTGACAGTTTTGCCCAGTGTTTTAAAATTAAGCACATAATTATACATCTTGTTTGTTCTACCCAAGAGCATGACCATACATTTATCCCCATTAAAGTTCATTTGGCATTTATCAGCCCAAGCTTCTAGTTTACACAAATCCTCCTGTAACATAAAATTATCCTCCTCTGTATTTATTATCCTGCAGAGTTTAGTGTCTTCTGCAAATATTGAAATACTACAGTCATGGCCAAAAGTTTTGAGAATGACACAAATATTATATTTTTTACATGATCTGCGGCCCTCTGGTTTTTATCTGTGTTTGACAGATGTTTTTATCACAGACAGAAATATAATAATTGCAAACATGTGAGTAACAAAAGCTTATATTGACAGTTAGAATGAGTTAATGCAGCAAGTCAATATTTGCAGTGTTGACCCTTCTTCTTCAGGACCTCTTCAATTCTCCCTGGCATGCTCTCAATCAACTTCTGGACCAAATTCTGTCTGATAGCAGTCCATTCTTGCACAATCAATTCTTTCATTTTGTCAGAATTTTTAGGTTTTTGTTTGTCCACCCGTCTCTTGATGATTGACCACAAGTTCTCAATGGGATTAGATCTCGGGAGTTTCCAGGCCATGGACCCAAAATCTCTACGTTTTGTTCCCTGAGCCATTTAGTTATCACCTTTGCTTTATGGCCAGGTGCTCCATCATGCTGGAAAAGGCATTGTTGATCGCCAAACTGCTCTTGGAGGGTTGGGAGAAGTTGCTCTTGGAGGACATTATGGTACCATTCATTTTTCATGGCTGTGTTTTTATGCAAGACTGTGAGAGAGCCGATTCCCTTGGCTGAGAAGCAACCCCACACATGAATGGTTTCAGGATGCTTAACAGTTGGCATGAGACAAGACTGGTGGTAGCGCTCACCTTGTCTTCTCCGAATGAGGCGTTTTCCTGATGTCCTAAACAATCGAAAAGTGAATTCATCAGAGAAAATAACTTTACCCCAGTACTCAGCAGTCCACTGCCTGTACCTTTTGCAGAATATCAGTCTGTCCATGATGTTTTTTCTGGAGAGAAGTGGCTTCTTTGCTGCCCTCCTTGAGACCAGGCCTTGCTCCAAGAGTCTCCGCCTCACAGTGCTTGCAGATGCACTCACACCTGCCTGCTGCCATTCCTGAGCAAGCTCTACACTGCTAGTAGCCTGATCCCACAGCTGAAACACTTTTAAAAGACGGTCCTGGCGCTTGCTGGTCTTTCTTGGGCGCCCTGGAGCCTTTTTGGCCACAATGGAACCTCTCTCCTTGAAGTTCTTGATGATGCGATAGATTGTTGACTGAGGTGCAATCTTTCTAGCTGCGATACTCTTCCCTGTTAGGCCATTTTTGTGCATTGCAATGATGACTGCACGTGTTTCTTTAGAGATAACCATGGTTAACAGAAGAGAAAAAATGATGCCAAGCACCAGCCTCCTTTTAAAGTGTCCAGTGGTGTCATTCTTACTTAATCATGACAGATTGATCTCCAGCCATGTCCTCATCAACACCCACACCTGTGTTAATGGAGCAATCACTGAAAAGAGGTTAGCTGGTCCTTTTAAGGCAGGGCTGCAATGATGTTGAAATGTGTTTTGGGGGATAAAGTTCATTTTCTAGCCAAATATTGACTTTGCAAGTAATTGCTGTTAAGCTGATCACTCTTTATAACATTCTGGAGTATATGCAAATTGCCATTAGAAAAAGTGAAGCAGTAGACTTTGTAAAAATTAATATTTGTGTAATTCTCAAAACTTTTGGCCATGACTGTACTCTGTATGCCCCTACAAGGTCATTAATAAATATGTTAAAGAGAAACGGCCTCAATACTGACCCCTGTGGTACCCCACTGCTAACCGTGACCAGTCCTAGTGTGCTCTTTAATAACCACCCTTTGTTTCCTATCCATGAGCCAGTTCTTAACCCACTTACACATATTTTCCCCTATACCCATTGTTCTCATTTTATGTATCAACCTTTTGTGTGGCACTGTATCAAAAGCTTTTGAGAAGTCCATGAACACCAAGTCCACTGTTGTTCCCTTGGTCCAGTCGGGAACTTACCCCTTCATAAAAGCTTATCATATTAGTCTCACAAGAACGGTCCCTCGTAAACCCATGCTGATACTGTGTCATGAGGTTATTCAGCCTCAGATACTCCAATATAGTATCCCTTAAAAAAACCCTCCAGGATTTTACCCACAGTAGATGTTAAAGCTCACTGGCCTATAATTTCCAGGTTCAGTTTTTTGGCCCCCTTTTTGAATATTGGCACCACAATTGCTATACGCCAGTCATGTGGTACAAACCCCATTATTATGGAATCTTTAAAGATTAAAAATAATGGTCTATCTATGACTGTACTTAATTCCTGCAGTACTCGGGGGTGTATCCCATCCGGGCCCGTGGATTTGTCAATTTTAGTGATTTTTTAGACTCCTCCGTACTTCCTGCGGGTGTAAGCAGGTGACATTTAATGGAGAAATGTTTCTATCTCTGATCATGTTATCTGTCATGGGATTTTCTTGTGTAAATACAGTTGAAAAAAAGTCATTTATCATATTGGCTTTTTCCTCATCCTCATCACCATTTCACCCAGACTATTTTTAAGGGGACCAACACTATCATTTTTTAGTTTCTTGCTATTTATGTAGTTAAAGAATATTTTGGGATTATTTTTACTTTCTCTGGCAATGAGTCTCTCTGCCGCAATCTTTGCTGTCTTGATTTGCTTTTTACAGAATTTATTCAATCTTCTGTATTTATTTAATGCCTCATCACTACCTACTTGCTTTTAATTCCCTAAATGCTTTTTGTCACTTGTTGCGCCCCTTTACCGCACTATTTAGCCATAGTGGTTTCCTCCTAATTCTAGCATGTTTATTCCCATAGGGTATATACTGTGCACAGGTCCTATTCAGGATGCTAATAAACGTCTCCCATTTTCTTTGTGTATTTTTATGTCTCAGGATATCGTCCCAGTTTATTGCACTAAGATCATCTCTCATCTGTTGGAAATTTGCCTTCCTGAAGTTTAGTGTCCTTGTAACCCCTCACTACACATATTATTAAAGGATACATAAAAGCTTATATTTTGTGATCACTATTACCCAAGTGACCCCCCAACCCTTATATTTGATATGCGGTCTGCCTGTTGGTTAATATTAGGTCTAGCAGTGCCCCCCCTCTTGTTGGGTCCTGAACTAGTTGTGAAAGGTAATTGTCTCTCTAGTTGCCAAAAACCTATTATCTTTGCTGGAACTACAGGTTTCTGTTCCCCAATATATTCAGGGTAGTTGAAGTCCCCCATAATAATGACTTCTCCTTGAGTCGCTGCTTTATCTATTTACTTTACGAGGATATTCTCTGTTGCTTCCATTATTTTAGGAGACATAACAAACCCCTCAGTAATTTATTATTTTCCCCCCTCCCCTAATTCTCCACCCACAGAGACTCTACATCTTCATTAGATTCACAGATATCACGCAGGATGGGTTTTAAGGATGATTTTACATATAAACACACACCCCCACCTTGCTTATTTTTACGGTAATTTCTAAACAGACTATAGCCCTGTAAATTAACCGCCCAGTCGTGACTGTCATCCAGCCAAGTCTCAGATATCCCCACCATGTCATAATTATGTTCCAACAAAATTAATTTTAATTCCGCCATTTTGTTGGTGAGGCTTCTGGCATTGGTATACATGCACTTTATGTATCTCTCTGTACCTCTATACTTTCTTAAATTCTTAACTGTTCTAACCCACCCCCATGCCACCCCCACCCCAATTTCATTATTTGTGCCCCGGTCTCTATCTGCACTGCCTTCCCCTACTATAAAATTAATACCCTCCCCCCTAGTCTAAAGACTCCTCAACCTTCTAGTCATTTTCTCCCCCAGCACAGCTGCACCCTCCCCCATTCAGGTGCAGCTGTCCCTAGCATAGAACCTGTAGCAACTGAGAAGTCGGCCCAGTTCTCCAGGAACCCAAACCCTTCCTTCCTACACCTTTCTTGAGCCATTTATCAACCTCCTAATCTCCCGTTGCCTCTCTGGTGTGGCACATGGTACAGGCAGTATTTCAGAAAATCCATGTTGGAGGTCCTTGCTTTAAGCTTGCAGCTAATTCCCTGAAATCGTCTTTAAGGACATTCCACCTACCTCTAACTTTGTCATTTGTGCCAATGTGCACCATGACCGCTGGGTCCTCACCAGCCCCTCCCAGTAATCTGTCAACCCGATCAGCGATGTGTCGGACTCGAGAGCCAGGTAGGCAGCACACTGTTCGACGATCTCTGTCTTTATGACAGATTGCCCTATCTGTTCCCCTAATAATTGAGTCCCCCACTACAGCACTGTCTGGCCTGCCTGCTTTCCTAATTCCCCCCTTAGTGGAGCGACACTCCTCGGCTTTCAGAGGACAAGCCTGGCTGCAGCAGTGCTACCCCTGTACTGACAACCCCCTCATCTGCCAACTTTGCAAACTTTTTGGGGTGTGCCAGATAAGGACTAGCCTCCCTGGCGCTCTTCCCCTTACCCCGCCTTTAACTGTCACCCAGCTTCCTACTTCAGTGTCCTGCAGCTCCATCCTAGAATCCACCCCCTCATCTATCCCATTGAGGTCGCTCAGTGAGCAGAAGACTCCTTTCCATATTGTCCATGGATCTCAGGCTTGCCAGCTGCAAATTTAGATCCAGTATTTGGGCTTCCAAATGCACAACGTGCTCACATCTCACACAGCAGTATGCACCCTTGAACGGCTGTTCAAGGACTGCATACATGTGGAAGATGTGCACTGGATGGCACTGGCAATAGTGGAGCACATTCTAATGGGGATTTCACCAAACAGCATAGATAAGTAAAAATAAATAAAAAGTATTAATAAAATATAACAGCAATTCAGTAATTCCTCCCATGTCAACTCCCCGAATCCAAGTCACTGACTCTCAAGTCACACTTACCACCGTTTGCACTTGCGCACGGTCACACTCAGCTCGCTCACACTCACTGAAGCAGAAGATTTAAAGAGAGATTTATTTTTTTTCTCCTTTAACAGAAAACCACCCTGTGCTCAAATGCACTTCCAAAAAGACTTGAGCCCCAACCAGCTGGCCATTATAAACCCTTAATTATGAACCCCCACCCTTAATTAACCCCTTGTGAATATAGCTACACCAAGATTTAAAAGCAATATAGTTAACCTTTAAAGTTAACCTTTAAACACACAGATAGTAAAATAAGAGATTAATCCTTTACAGAGAAAAAATAGGTTAAAAAGCCCCCAAAAATAGAAACAGGTAGAAAGGCAGTCAACAATCCACAATTCAGCCACTCAACCAATTCACAAGGTATTTGATTAAAGGTTTTCCAAATACTTCTTCACTGAATCTCAAGTCACACTTACTACCGTTCGCACTTGCGCACCGGTCACATTTGCTCGCTCACACTCGCTGAAATAGAAGATTTAAAGAGAGATTTTTTTTTTCCCCTTTTAACAGCAAACCACCCTGCTGCTCAAATGCACTTCCAAAAAAAAATATATATAGAAGCTTAAAACGTTTGTGAAGTGAATAAACAGTTCTCAAGATTGTGTCACTGTGAGCATTGTCTGTCACATCTGTAAATGTTTGACCAGAAATGCAGCTATATAATTGTCTGAATAGTGTTGAGCATTCCGAAACTGCAAATATCGGGTTATTGGCTAGTGTTGAGCGATACGATACCGCAAGTATCGGTATCGGCCGATATTAGCTGTTTCGGCCTTTCGATACTTAGTTCCGATTTTTCCATATATGTATACCGGAATCGGAAGTTCCCATAATTCTTTGAGAGGCAATGTGATTTTAGTCAGCCAATGAGGAATCCTAAGAAGTGTGGGCACATCCTGTACTGCTGCGGTCATGTTAACTAGTGGCATGGCTGTGATTGGATGCTGAAAAAGATGTCAGAATGCACTATAAAAGGCGCCGCCGCCATTTTAGCGTCACTGTGCTGTGAATTCAGTAAGGGACAGAACGCTGCTGTGCTGAATCTGAGGGACAGTTAGAGATTGCGATGTAGTGTACTGTGCTGTAGGCAGGCTAGCACCAACCGCTGTGTAAAGCTTCCGTTTGCTGCAGTGTTGTTTTAACAGCTCTGCAAGGTGTGTGTGTGAGTGTAAGTGACGCTGCAGTTTGCTCTGCATGCAACGCTGTCTGTAGGCATCTGCACGTGTCACTCACAGACTCTTTTTTTTTTCTTCAGTGTAATTCTTGCAGCTCCATGCAATTTAACTATTAGTGTGAAGCGCTTCCATCCGTATCCAATACATTGGTTGCAAACGCTATAGAAGTAGACAAAGGAGTAGCCTTTCACAGATTGTGAAACAGTTGTGTTTCAGTGTTTTACTTCAGTCTGTGTTTTTTATTTTTTGAGTGCACATCACGCTCCAGTTACTTGTTCAAGCACTGCTGCTTGTACTCTGCTGAGCGTGTCTCAGTGCCTCATCCTTTTCATTTATCTCCAATTGGTTCTGCTCCATTCCATTTAAAATATAATCTATTAGTGTGACGCGCTTCCATCCGTATCCAATAATTTGTTGCAACACTATAGAAGTAGACAAAGGAGTAGCCTTTCACAGATTGTGAACAGTTGTGTTTCAGTGTTCACTTCAGTCTGTGTTTTTTATTTTTTGAGTGCACATCACGCTCCAGTTACTTGTTCAAGCACTGCTGCTTGTACTCTGCTGAGCGTGTCTCAGTGCCTCATCCTTTTCATTTATCTCCAATTTGGTTCTGCTCCATTCCATTTTAAAAAAATAATCTATTAGTGTGACGCGCTTCCATCCGTATCCAATACATTGGTTGCAAACACTATAGAAGTAGACAAAGGAGTAGCCTTTCACAGATTGTGAACAGTTGTGTTTCAGTGTTCACTTCAGTCTGTGTTTTTTATTTTTTTGAGTGCACATCACGCTCCAGTTACTTGTTCAAGCACTGCGCTTGTACTCTGCTGAGCGTGTCTCAGTGCTCTCCTTTTCATTTATCTCCAATTGGTTCTGCTCCATTCCATTTAAATATAATCTATTAGTGTGACGCGCTTCCATCCGTATCCAATACATTGGGTTTCAAACACTATAGAAGAAGACAAAGGAGTAGCCTTCACAGATTGTGAACAGTTGTGTTTCAGTGTTCACTTCAGTCTCTGTGTAATAACCACACTTAGGCCTTATAACTTTTCTGACTTTCTTTATCAATCTACCAAGATGAAGAAGGCAGGGAGTAAGGCACGTGGTCGTGGCCGTGGAGTTTCAGCAGGGAGAGGACGTGGTGATTCTTTGGCTGCTGCCGCCCTCAGTGACACAGCATCCACCAGTTTTACCCAATGAGCGTTCCTTTATGCGCAGTTTGGTAGGAGCTCGGCTGCCCCCCTGCTGCGGGAAGAACAAATTGAAGCCGTTGTTGGTTGGATAGCAGCCAATGCATCGACTTCAATTCCTTCCACCTCCTCTCAGGAAACACAACACTGTTGAGCAACCATCTGTCTGTTCACCGCCTGTCAAATTGCCCAGGCAGTCAGAGAGTTCTGTACAGGAGCCAGCTGAGTCTCTGCTTCTGTTCTCAGAATCTGTTGGCTCCAAACACGGGCACAGGCAAGCAGCTTCTGCAATTTGAAGAAGAGGGATATGCAGTGAATGCGCAACAGCTGTGTCTCTCTCAATCTGAAGAGGCGGGTGAGCCAGTGCCGATGGACAGCACACCGCAGAACGCATCTTATGATGATGATGAGACTCAGGTGCCAGGTTTTGTGGAGCATGGTGCTGCCAGACCATCCAACAGCAGCAGGTGTTGGAAGAGGGTAGTGGAGATGATGAAGTCCGAGACCCAACATGGCGTGAGCAACAGGAAGGTGGTGGGAGCAGCTCTGAGGAAGAGATTGTCCCAACGGTACAAAGAGGAGGGAGAGGTAGGCTGCAGACTCGCTTGCTGTAGCCTCCAGTTTGGCACCTGTTGGGAGCAGTTCTCTTAGAAATGTCAAAAATTGGCGCTCCCATGACTTGCACGCGTGGTCCTTTTTTGACAGACTTGTAGATGATTATTTGCATGTTCAATGCAAGCTGTGTAAGCAAAAAAAGTTAAAAGAGGTAAAAATATCAGTAACCTGAATACCACAAATATGTGGAAACATGTACGGACAAAGCACGTAGCTGAGTTACAAAGACACACTGGAGATGTAGGCCAACCTACAGCAGCACTACATCTTCAGGTCGTGTTGGAGCCTCTACCTCCAGCTCACACACACCTGTTCGGCTTCCTCACAGGATCTCCATGGAAGAACCTCGGTCACTTTGTCCATAGACAAATGTTATTCCACCCACAGCAGCAAGTTCACAGTCATCGTCACACCCAGACCACAAAACAGCCATCGGTACCACAGGCATGGGATAAAAGACGGCCATACTCGGCAAACCATCCACGAGCACAGCTCTGAATGCTGGCATTGCAAAATCCTGTCCCTTGAAATGCTGTCATTCAGGCTGGTGGAGACTGACAGTTTCAGGAAGTTTATGGCATTGGCAGTCCCACAATTAATGTGCCAAAGCCGATTTTTATTTCAGCAGGCAAGCTGTCCCTGCTCTGCAAAACATGTCGAGGGAAACATTAAACATGCGCTACTAAACGCCGTCAGTAGCAGGGTCCACCTGACCAACCGATGCGTGGACCAGTACCCATGGCCAGGGACGATACCTTTCCCTCACTGCCCATTGGGTCAATGTTGTGGAGCCGGGTACAGATCTTGCCAGTGGCGCTGTAGTGTTCTGCCAACTCCAAGGGATTGCAGGAATCCAGTCTGTACACATTGATTCCTCCTCCTACTCCAGTTCCTCAGAATCATCGCTGCACGAGCCGTCACGGTATACCTCCACATGGACCCGTGGCGCTTACCTGTTGCGACCGATTATGAGCAACAGCGTGGCCAAACGTCAACAGGCCGTCCTGAAATTAAATTCCCATGGGGAATCGAAGCCACACAGCGCAGGAGCTCTGGGATGCCATCAAGCAGGAGAGCGACGTGTGGTTTTTGTCAGCTAATCTCCAGCCAGGCTTGGTAGTGTGTGACAATGGCCGAAATCTGGTGGCAGCTCTGGGCCTTGGCAACCTCCATCACATACCATGTCTGGCACATGTGCTCAACTTGGTCGTGCAGAGTTTTTTGAGGGACTATCCGGATCTGATGCATGCTGCACAGGTCCCCCCTAGAGGCGCTCACTTGCGACGTTCCAGCATGGCCGATCGCGCATTGCAGCTCTGCAAGTCAGATTTCGCCTTCCTGAACATCGCATCATATGTGATGTACTCACCAGGTGGAATTCCACGTTACATATGTTGAGCGGTTGTGTGAGCAGCAGCCAGCAGTAATGGAGTATCAACTGCAACAGGCGCAATCAACTCGCAATTTGCGCCGTTCACACTTCACCACTATTGAGTGGGCCTCTATGAAGGACATCTGCGACGTTTTTGCGTGCGTTTGATGTCTCAACGCGGATGGGCGAGTGCAGATGATGCACTAGTCAGAATGACTGTCCCCTTATCTGCCTGCCTTCAGAAATCACTGAAAGCACTAAAGGAAGAGGTTTTGGAAGTGGTGGAGGATGAGGAGTCCACAAATTCAATTACCTTTCAGGACAGTCATCGCAACGTGGTTCCTCACAAGGGCGTGGGCAGGGCTCACTTTGTGAGGAGGATGAGGAGGAGGAGGAGTCAATGGAGGAGGAAGAAAATCCCTACAGAGGGAGGTACACAACGCTCTATCAGTATGTAGAGCGAGGGTGGGGTGATGCAGAGGAGGCAGAGATGACGCCTCTTCCAGAGGTACAGCCTTTGTTGGCCAGTGGGAGTCTGCAGCACATGGTGATTTCATGCTTCAGTGTATGTAGTACAGTTATATTGCGTCTTGTGCTTGGGTGCGATGAAAATACATGAGACACAGGTTTGATATAGAAAGTCTTGTATTACTTCATACAAGTTGGCAAAAATAGTCACACAGTTTGCAGACACAGAAGCAGGAGACAATAGGCCAGAGTAATCTAAGCTCCCCAAACACTCTCCAAAA
>JARQOD010002114.1:0-55867 GCA_033576555.1 Oophaga sylvatica
CGGCACCAGGACGGACTCTGCACGTCATGCCTTTGATCTACCACTGCGTGTTAACACGCAGTGGTAGATCAGTGCCGACAGCTGTCACAGACAGCTGACAGGCACGGCAAGCGGTGCGGGGACCTTTGCCGTCGGTCCCTGCACCCACAGCGCTGTGCTTGGTCAGTCAATCTGACTGACCAAACACAGCAGCGATCGCGCAGGAGAAGCTGAAATTTCAGCTTCCCCAGCGCGATCAGTGCAGGAGCCGGCGCTGCAGTGGCCAGGCTCCTGCACTGACAGCCAGGAGCGGAGCCCCCACTGCCCCTGGCTGTTAACCCCCTGACTGCTGCGATCCAGCGCGATCGCAGAGCTCAGGGGGGAGGCAGTGGGTCGGGAGCTCCCTCTGCCTCAGATCAGCGTCCCAGCGATGTAATCGCAGGGCCCTGATCTCTGCCTTGATGACCCGGGGGTTGTCATGACAACCTCCGGGTCATTTAGCTACGGGAAGCTGCTGTGACCATGTCACAGCAGTTTCCACTATAGTTGCAATGCATTGCAATGCCAGAGCATTGCAATGCATTGTAACTGCAATCAAAAGTAAAAAAAGTGAAAGTCCCATAAAGGGACAAGTTGAAAAAAATCATTTTTTAAAAAAAATTGTAAAAAAAATATTAAAAAATAATTTTAAAAAAATCCCTAAAAAATACACATTTTTATGTAATAAAAAAAATAAAAAACAAAAAAATACACATGTTAGGTATCGCCATGTCCGTAAAAATCCCATCTATAAAAGCATAACCCTAGTTAACCCCTTCAGTGAAAGCCGTAAAAAAAAAACACAAAAAAGTAGTAAATTATACTTTTTCCAAGCGGTATGATTATACCGCTTGGAAAAAGTGCAATAACACGCGATCAAAAAGTCAGATATAAATAATCATGGTACCGCTGAAAACGTCATCTTGTCCCGCAAAAAACAAGCCGCTATGTAGCATCATCAGCGAAAAAATAAAAAAGTTATAGCTCGCGGAATAAACTGATGCAAAAATAATTATTTTTTCTATAAAATTCTTTATTGTGTAAAAAACGCCAAAACATAAAAAATATATAAATGAGGTATCGCTGTAATCGTAGTGACCCGAAGAATAAAGCTGCTTTATCAATTTTACCACACGCGGAACGGGGGAAAAAAAATTAAAAAAAAACAATTCCTGAATTGCTGGTTTTTGTTCATTCTGCTTCCACAAAAATCGGAATAGGAAGCGATCAAAAAACGTTATGTGCCCGAATATGGTACCAATAAATACGTCAGCTCGTCCCGCAAAAAATAAGCCCACAGATAACTCTGTCGGCCGAAATATGGAAAAATTATAGCTCTCAAAATACGGCGATGCAAAAAATTCTTACAAAAAATTATTCCAAAAAAAGGCATCTTTTAGAGTGTGACAGAAGCTAAACATGAAAAAAGGGTGTAAATCTGGTATCGCTGTAATCGCACCGATCCGAGGAATAAAGTCGCCTAATCACTAATATCGCACGAGGAACGGCGTAAAAAAGAAAACCAATTCTTCACCTTTGGTAGATTTGTTCATTGTGCCTCCCAAAGATCGCAGTAAGGCGATCACAGTGGTTCCCCCCACATATGGGGTATCAGCGTACTCAGGACAAAATGCACAATAGCTTTTGGGGTCCTATTTCTCCTGTTACCCTTACAAAAATAAAAATTTGGGGGCAAAAAGGTCATTTTTGTGGAAAAAAATATGATTTTTTTATTTTCACGGCTCTACGTTATAAACTTCTGTGAAGCCCTTGGGGGTTCAAAGTGCTGACCACACATCTAGATAAGTTGCTTGGGGGGTCTAGTTTGCAAAATGGGGTCATTTGTGGGGGGTTTCTACTGTTTAGGCACATCAGGGGCTCTCCAAGCGCGACATGACACCCGCAGACCATTCCATCAAAGTCTGCATTTAAAAACGGCGCTACTTCCCTTTCGAGCTCTGCCATGCGTCAAAATAGTGGTTCCCCCCCACATATGGGATATCAGCGTACTCAGGACAAATTGCACAATAGCTTTTGGGGTCTTATTTCTCCTGTTACCATTATAAAAATAAAAATTTGGGGCAAAAAGATTATTTTTGTGGAAAAAAATATGATTTTTTTATTTTCACAGCTCTACGTTATAAACTTCTATGAAACACTTGGGGGTTCAAAGTGCTCACCACACATCTAGAAAAGTTCCTTGGGGGGTCTAGTTTCCAAAATGGAGTCACTTGTGGGGGGTTTCTACTGTTTAGGCACATCAGGGGCTATCCAAACGTGACATGACACCCACAGACCATTCCATCAAAGTCTGCATTTGAAAAAGGCGCTACTTCCCTTTCGAGCTCTGCCATGCGTCAAAATAGTGGTTTCCCCCCACATATGGGGTATCAGCATACTCAGGACAAATTGCACAATAACTTTTGGGGTCCTGTTACCCTTTGGAAAATAACAATTGGGGGTGGAAAGATCATTTTTGTGGAAAAGATATGAATTTTTAATTTTACTGCTCTACGTTATAACCTTCTGTGAAGCCCTTGGGGGTTCAAAGCTCTCACCACACATCTAGATAAGTTCCTTGGGGGTCTAGTTTCCAAAATGGGGTCACTTGTGGGGGGTTTCCACTGTTTAGGCACACAGGGACTCTCCAAATACGACATGGCATCCAATCTCAATTCCAGCCAAAAAAGTCAAATGGCGCTGCTTCCCTTCCGAGCTCTGCCATGCGCCCAAATAGTGGTTTACCCCCACCTATGGGTATCAGCGTACTCAGGACTAATTGCACAATAAATTTTGGGGTCCTTTTATCCTTTGGAAAATAAAAATTGGGATGAAAAGATCATTTTTGTGGAAAAAATATGATTTTTTAATTTACGGCTCTACGTTATAACCTTCTGTGAAGCGCTTGGGGGTTAAAAGCTCTCACAACACATTTAGATAAGTTCCTTGGGGGGTCTAGTTTCCAAAATGGGGTCACTTGTGGGGGGTTTCCACTGTTTAGGCACACAGGGACTCTCCAAATGCGACATGGCGTCCAATCTCAATTCCAGCCAAAAAAGTCAAATGGCGCTGCTTCCCTTCCGAGCTCTGCCATGCGCCCAAATAGTGGTTTACCCCCACATATGGGGTATCACCGTACTCAGGACTAATTGCCCAATAACTTTTGGGGTCCTTTTATCCTTTGGAAAATAATAATTGGGATGAAAAGATCATTTTTGTGGAAAAAATATGATTTTTTAATTTTACGGCTCTACGTTATAACCTTCTGTGAAGCCCTTGGGGGTTAAAAGCTCTCACAACACATTTAGATGAGTTCCTTGAGGGGTCCAGTTTCCAAAATGGGGTCACTTGTGGGGGGTTTCTACTGTTTAGGCACACAGGGACTCTCCAAATGCGACATGGCGTCCAATCTCAATTCCAGCCAAAAAAGTCAAATGGCGCTGCTTCCATTCCTAGCTCTGCCATGCGCCCAAATAGTGGTTTACCCCCACACATGGTATATCGGTGTACTCTGGAGAAATTGTACAACAAATATTGTGGTTCATTTTCTCCTGATACCCTTGACAAAATTTAAAAAAATTGTGTCGAAAGAAAAATTTTGGGAAAAAAAGTTAAATGTTCATTTTTTCCTTCCACATTGCTTCAATTCTTGTGAAGTACCTAAAGGGTTAATAAACTTCTTGAATGTGGCTTTGAACACGTTGAGGGGTGCAGTTTTTAGAATGGTGTCACTTTTGGGTATTTTCTGTCATATTGACCCCTCAAATTCACTTCAAATGTGAGGTGGTCCCTAAAAAAATGGTTTTGTAAATTTTGTTGGAAAAATGAGAAATTGCTGGTCAACTTTTAACACTTATAACTTCGTAACAAAAAAAAATTTTGGTTCCAAAATTGTGCTGATGTAAAGTAGACATGTGGGAAATGTTATTTATTAACTAATTTTTGTGACATATCTCTCTGATTTAATGGCATAAAAATTAAAAGTTTGAAAATTGCAAAATTATCAAAATTTTTGCCATATTTCCATTTTTTTCATAAAAAAACGCAAGTTATATTGAAGAAATTTTACCACTATCATGAAGTACAATATGTCACGAGAAAACAATCTCAGAATCGCCAAGATCCATAGAAGCGTTCCAGAGTTATAACCTCATAAAGAGCCATATAACCTCATAAAGACCATTCCTAGGAGTAAGAAGCAATGAAGATGAGCTCCTGAATTTCCATCACTTTATACCTTGTAATGAGCCAACTGTAAGACAAAACCTGGAAAAAATCAACTCCGCGGGACAGAAAAGGGACCTGGACTGAGCTGGACTTTGGATTTTTATGAAAGAGGAAGAAATAGAGGATTTAAAGGACAAAGCAAGAATCTCTTGGAGGACAGACTGCACACAGGCAGCATTCATCTGATATCCAGAGACCTGAGCATCCAAAGGTAGGACCATTCTGCAACCCCAAACAATCCATAGACTTCCTACAAATCTATCTTCTTAGAAATAAGGATTATAATTACTATATAACCACAAAAATGGAAAGCACAAATTTAGAAGTAAATGGGCAAAGCACATGGCTGGAGACACAGCACACCAGGGGGTCAGATATGGAGACACCACAGGGGCAGAAGAGCAGTAAAGTCAGCAAAGGAAAAGCAATGAGGGAGAATCCAGAAACCCTATATTCTGATTACACTAAAGATGAAGAAAAAAGGAGAACCAACGTGGTATTCCGCACAGACCATCTCTCAGCCTGGCACACCGCCCTGTGAAAGCATTATAACATATATCTCAGTGCAACACCAATACTGGCCGGCAGATTAAAATTAAAAACAACGCAGAAGATGACACACACTCACTCACTATAACTTTGTACAATACTGGCACCGTCATGGTGCAAGGGACTGAGGTCAATCTGCAGCAGTTCGATGACCTTTTTATTGAAATCAGTGAACAGGCAAAAATCCTTAGAAAGACACTTGCAGAAGCCATTTCTAATGCTCACATATCTACAGAGAAGACCTCCAGGGCCCCTACCCCCAACACTTCACACCTCTCCCCTGAGAACATCAGAGACTCTCTATCTCAATTAGAAGGAGACTTGGCTCAAATTAAGGAAGAACTTCAAAGAAACTCACATAGAAATGCAAATGACCAAGCAACAAATGAGATCATTAAGCTGAAATGCGAGTTCAACTCAGCTCTCCAGAAAATAAGAGAGGAAATGAGCGAATTACAAAATGACAATGAAAGGCTCAGAAAGGAGATAGCAGAACTCAAAATACAGAGTCCTCAATGTCTGACCCAGCAGGGGGCAATGGAAACAAACCAGAGTGCAGAAAACATGGCCTCCACTGACCAGAATGTGGAGACCCCAAACAACAACACAGCAATAACCTATAATATGAATAATACTGAAACCAAGAAAAGTGAGCCAGCGAGAAGCGAACCAACCACCAGCAAAGCCAGCATCACAGACCCCCACCATCAGCCACTTAACCCATCCCAGACACCACAAAGCCCTGATATCGTCCTAATAATGGACTCAAATGGGAAGTACCTAAATGCACAACGGCTATTCCCAGGAAAACGGGTCAGAAAAATCCACTGTGCAACTATTGAACAGGTGACAGAGGTCATCAATAATCCACGTTTTACCAACCCAAACCATATTATTATACACACAGGTACAAACAATCTGCCAGACCAGCACAAGCAGATCGCAGCACAACTGGCCCAACTAGCAAAGAAGGCAAAACTAAAATTCCCAGACAGCAAAATCATTCTGTCATCTCTGCTCCCAACAAAGGACATATCCAGGCAAACCACCCAAAGCATCAATATGGAACTGACAGAAAAGGTCAAGACTGTCCCAAACGTGACCCTGGCACAACACCTTTCCATAAACCACCATCACCTATATGATAATAAGCACCTCAACAAACAAGGGGTCAGCCTCCTGGCCAAAGAGCTGAAAGACATCGTACTAAACAGAGGACCCAGGCCCGGATTCAACAGTGACCAACATCACACCGAAAGACCCCTAACAATAAAAAGACAGAAAACCCCAATCCTATCTCCAGAAGCTGGAAACAAAGCTCTTCACCCAAAATCAGACCATCAGAGGAGGAGACCTCCATGGAGGGGTCCACCGACCCCACACAGATACACGCAGAGCAGAGATACGGATGAGGTAAAGACCCTGCTCAGCGCACTATGCAGGAAACTAATGTGACTGGATGGAACCAAGCACACCTACAAAACAGTCAGAAATCCAGTTTGTCCTACACAGCCATACTCATTACAAGGTATATACACACAAGATAAATAGAAAAATGACTTCACTTAAAATCAGCTGCTGGAATATTCAGGGTCTCAACACCTCGACCTTTGGATGTAAAACAAATGACCCGGACTTTATACAAAGACTGAAAAATATAGACATCCAGATCCTCCTGGAAACATGGACCAGAGCCGAAAACGAATCCCTGGCGCCCATCGGATACAGGGAAATCTCTGTCCCTGCCCTGAAAAATAAAAACATCAAACAGGGCCGGAGCTCAGGAGGAATACTGATCTGGTATAAAGACGAGCTCCACCAATACATCAAACCGGTGAAGAGAGGAAGCAGCCACATATGGATCAGGATCAGCAGCTCCATCCTCACCTCTCAGTCTGATGTCCACCTCTGCGCCACCTATATACCACCGCCAGAGTCCCCCTACTTCAATCCAGAGAGCTTCGAGATCTTACAAAGAGAAGCCGCCCACTATCAGGCCCTGGGCAAAGTTCTCATCTTTGGAGACCTCAACGCAAGAACAGGGAGAGAAAACGACTTCCTGACCACGGATGGGAACATCTACATATTTGGAGCAGAGAATGACGGCCAAGACTCAGTACACACAGAGAGAAACAGCTATGACAGTACAGTCAACAAAAGTGGTAAAAAGCTCCTGAACGTATGTAGAAGTTTAGGACTTCATATTCTTAATGCACGTACCAAAGGAGACTCTTTAGGGAGGTATACACTAAACTCCCATGTAGGGAGGAATGTAGTAGATTATGCCATTACAGACATGAGCCGGGCAAATATCAGCGCCTTCATAGTCACCCCACAAACGCACCTGTCAGACCACAGCCAACTTCTTCTGTACTTGAAATCTACAGAGAAACCACTCACTCAAAAGCCACAGCATAGCGGCCTCTTCAACCGGCCTCCATCATATAAATGATCCAAAACGTCGGCACTAAAGTACAAAGAGGCTTCAGCAGACCCGAAATACAGCGGATGCTCCACCACTTCTACAACCACGAGTACCAGCCTAACCAAAAGGGAGTGAGTCAAGCTACAAAAGACCTCAACAATATATTCTATGCAATGGCCAGACTGTCCGACCTTAAAAAAGTTGACTACAAGAGACCAAAAGAAAAACAGACCAACGGTTGGTTTGACAGAGAATGTAAAGCCGTACGGAAGACCCTGAGAACAGCCTCAAACAAGAAACATAATGTCACGCTGTATAGCAGATATATATATGAGATGTCTGTAATCTATATCAAAAAGGGCAACATACTATATAACATGCGCATAGATATATTATAACATGGATTTACCTGACAGAATGTCCACTGGGTCAAAACGGAATCCGTTATACGCTGTCTCCGGCTAGAGGGTGACCGGGGTCTAAGCTGACCCCGAACTGGGGTCCTAACTAATCCCTCAACCTGGAGGTACTGTTAAAGGTACAGAGGTCCAGGCCACCAGCGTAAACCCTGTCTCCTATCAATCCCTGCCAACTGTATTCTAGTCCTAAGAAGGACCCTGAATACCACCAAAGGGAATGAACAGGTAACGGATAATGAACAGAAAGACATACAAGAAAGAGAAGGAATAAAGTAAATAAAGTCTTACATACAACACTCACACACAGTAGGAAACACCTAAGGTCTCAGAGATAAACTATAAGCTATAAGAGTAAAAACAACTAATGAACTCTTAGTTTTAAAATTCTCAGAACCGATCCAGACTGCTGAACACATGAATGCTTTCACCGGCCTCTAACACCAGACTGGCAGAAATAAAAAGGAAACTAATTAGAACATAATCAAAAGCAGCCGGGCGAGGCTGCACCTAGCCTTAGCAAAAGAGCTAGGAAAAATTAACTCTCACATTACCAAAAAACAAAGAAACAAGAAGCTCAGCTGTGAGAAGTCAGAATGTGCAATCGCGACGATCTTTGTGGCGATGCACCCATGACAGTACCCCCCCTTCTTACGAGGGCCTCCGGACCCTCATGACCAGGTCTGTCCGGGTGAGTTGTGTGAAAGGTCGTCCACGTTATCATTGACCACCACTGAAGGAGGAGGTAGAGGTGACGGTATGACTGGTGCCACATACTTTTTAAGTAATGACTTGTGAAACACATTATGAATTTTAAACGTAGGAGGGAGGTCCAGACGAAATGCCACAGGATTAATTATGGAACTGATCCTGTACGGCCCGATGAATCTGGGACCCAACCCAGGAGGGAACTTTAAGTTTAATATTCCTGGTAGACAACCACACCAGATCATTCACCTTCAGATCTCGACCAGAAACTCTCCCCCTATCAGCCATCCGTTTGTAACAGTTCTCCGTAACCTTCAGTCTTATGGATCTGGAACTATCAGTCTCCCTGGAAGTCCCACAGGGGCGTCCCCCTGAGCCCCCAATACCTCCCCCTCAAGCTCAGAGCATACAGCTGACACCACAACTCCCTCCTGAGGAATAGGAAACCGGATCATCCATCCTACCCGGTCCCTGGGAAAGTACGAGATAAGGCATCGGGAAAAGCAACTTTATTGAGCAGTCATATGCGCGATGAGGAGGTAACTCTTTACACCCCTTCTCTGAGAACATCTCCCCCAAAAGTCCTCCAGAAAAGGAGGCAAAGTCCTAGGCACAACTGCAACCGATGACCGTGCTCATGCAGTTATTCTTGCAAAATTCACCCCACTGGCTTATCTTTCTGGATTGCCAATCAATCACTGGGTTATGTTTAGCCAACCAAGGAAGTCCCAACACAATAGGAGTAGGTAGACCCTCCAACACATAACAAGACAATTGCTCTTTATGCATTGCCCCTACTCGAAGATCTATGTTATGAACAGCTTGAACCAAGCTACCTTGACCAAGAGGTCTAGAATCAATAGAGAGTATAGGGACCGGTTTGGCCAATACACTCAGTTGCATACCATGCACCTGGCAAACCGAGCGTCCACAAGATTAGCCCCGGACCCACTATCAAGAAAACAGAAATCCTCTCAGTTCTAGTACCAATCACCACCTCCGCAGGCACGATAAACTGAGAGGGATTTTGGGGACGAAATACAGACTCCCAGGTTAACTCCTTGGGTCAAAGAGGTCCGGATGGACAACCCCCAACAAAATGTCCCTCTCTCCCGCAAAAGAAACACCTTCTAGCCTTGCGGCGCACCGCGATTCCCTCCTACAAAATGATGTCCCTCCCAACTGCATGGGTTCCTCAGAACAGACCAGGGGAACCTCAGTATAAGGGACTTTAGTAGTAGGTGGAGTCATCATGGGGGGCGGAGTTACCTCGCGTCTTCCCCGAAGTCGTCTATCAATGCGAATAGCAAGGGCCATAGCAGCCTCCAGTGATGGAGGAGAATCATACTGAGCCAACACATCTTTAATTTGTCAGACAACCCTTGACAAAACTGGCTCCTAAGAGCTGGGTCATTCCACTGAGTATCTGTTGCCCATCTACGGAACTCAGAAGAATTATTCCTCCGCTGGACGATTTCCTGCCGTTTTTTTACGTAACTTTGTTTCAGCAAGGGAAACTCGATCCGGATCATCATATACCAGACCCAGGCAGTAAAAAATCGATCCACTGACTGGAGATCTGGGGAGCCTGGAGGAATAGAGAACGCCCAAGATTGAGGGTCCCTTGTAAGAGCGAGATAACAATTCCCACCCTCTGCTCTTCACTCCCAGATGACCGAGGGCCGCAGCCGAAAGTACAATTTTACATGCCTCCCGGAAAGTAAAAAATTGTCCCGCCCCCAGTGAACCTGTCGGGAGAGCAACCTTAGTTCAGATTGGTTTGCTCTGGGAGGGACAAAACCTTGGACTTAATGTCTGCAAATTCATGGACAACCCCTGCAACTGTCGGGCCAGCTGGGCACTGGATTCCATGACAGCTGGGGAGAATCTTTTTGGGCCGGTGAAAAATGTCACGCTGTAAGCAGATATATATATGAGATGTCTGTAATTATATCAAAAAAAGGGCAACATACTATATAACATGCGCATAGATAATTATAACATTGGATTTACCTGACAGATGTCCCACTGGGTCAAACGGAATCCGTTATACGCTGTCTCCGGCTAGAGGGTGACCGGGGTCTAAGCTGACTGAACTGGGGTCCTAACTAATCCCTCAACCTGGAGGTACTGTTAAAGGTAACAGAGGTCCAGGCCACCAGCGTAAACCCTGTCTCCTATCAATCCCTGCCAACTGTATTCTATCTAAGAAGGACCCTGAAACCACCAAAGGGAATGAAAGGTAACGGATAATGAACAGAAAGACATACAAGAAAGAGAAGGAATAAAGTAAATAAAGTCTACATTACAACACTCACACACAGTAGGAAAACCTAAGGTCTCAGAGATAAACTATAAGCTAAAGAGTAAAAACAACAATGAATCTAGCTTAAATATTCTCAGACCGTCCAGACGCGAACTAGAATGCTTTCCCCGGGCCCTTAACACCCAGACGGGGAGAAAATAAAGGAAACTAATTAAGAACATAATCAAAAAGAGCCGGGCGAGGCGCACCTAGCCTTGCAAAGAGCAGGAAAAATTAACTCCACATTAACAAAAAACAAAAAAACAGAAGCTGCTGTGAAATCGAATGGCAATCGCGACGATCTTTTTGGCGAGCACCCATGACAATAGGAACCAACCACTCTGGTTGAGGGAAGCCTATGAAACCATCAAAGAAGTAAAAAACCACCTCTGAGGAAGAAGCAGAGTTACATTCTCCCAAGCTTAACCAACTCCAAGATGCTCTCAAGACAATTCCTTCTGGGAACTATGGAACCACTGGGCACAAAAGACAAGAAAAACAACATCCATATCCAAAATGGCAAATCTGGCTCCAGTACTTAGAGACCACTAAAAGCATCCCAAAGGAAAAACTAAACCAGAACAGGAAAACATAATGGCAAAATAAAAGCAATGAGGAAAAAGTAAAAAATTTCCAAAAAACCCAGTGGATACACCATTACATTACAGGAATAGCAGAGGGAATCTTTCCTAAGAGTAAAAAACCGGTGGCCTGGAGGAATTTACCCAAAATGCTGAAGTACAGCCCCCAGAAATACAGGCTGCAAGGGTTTAAAAAATCTTCAATATTTGCAAGTCCCGGCTACTTACCTCGTAATGGGAACCAAGGCCTCATCACACCCATCCACAAGAAGGGGGGACAGGTAGCCCCCAGCCAAACTCAGAGGCAAATGTGTCAGCGCAACCTGGGGAAAACGTTCAACACATCCTGAACAAGGGGATCCTCAGTTTCCTCCCCGAACATAAATCCTCGCAAGAGCCAAGGGTTCATGCCAAACCCACCGCACCACTGCCCCAAAATCTATACCCTGCACAGCCTCATTCAAGACAGTCCCAATACAAAGAACGGGAAGATATACGCCTGTTTTGGGGACTTTAAAAAAGGGCCTTTGTTCGGTGTAACCCGGGCTTTTTCCTGAAACTGCTGGAGAGCGGAATAGGGGGAAAAAAGACTACGAGTTATCAAAAGTCCTACACCGGAGAAACCTCTGCATGTGAGTGTGAACGGTAAAAGAACGGGTTATTTCCCAGGGAGAGCGTGGAGTTTAGACAAGGCTGAGCCAAGTCCAACGCTCTTCAAAAATTTACACAAAAGAGCTGGCTAACCGCTCGGAATCTTCCACAGCACCAGGTTCCACCCCCCACGAACCCGGTGAAATTCCGCTGTATGCGTGACCTGCTGTTCTGTCACCAACCGAGAAAGGCCTCCAAACAACCTGAAAATCTTAGAGGAATTCAGCTCCACCTGGGCACTACCCGTCACCTAAAGAAAACCAACACATGGTGTTCCAGGGAAAAGAAAAATTAACCACACCCTTCATTTGTCCTCAACAACTGCGCCCTTACAGGGAACAGACAAATATACCTACCTGGGCCCAGCGATTCACCGGTCAGGGAACTTCAAACCAAGCCATAGAGACCCTGAAAGACAAGGCATGTAAAACCTTCTATGGCATCCGAAGGAAACTTTTTATTAAAAAACCAGGATTTTGGTTAAAAATCTTCATGGTCCACCCCCCCCAATCCTCCTATGAAATGAAGCGGGGGGCCTCACCCTCCCAGCTGGTTTTAAAGGATTGCCCAACAGAAAAAATTCCCCTGGTTCTGAAAACCCTTTTTCCAATCCCGGGGAAAACCCCCAAAAATTTTCCTGCCGGGAAAATGGGCAATTCCCCTTAACCAAAAAGGTTTTAAAAGGGACTTCATTCCCCGGGCCCCCTCGTAGGAGAACCAAGCCCATACCATAAACCCCGGGGAAAAACCCTGGGGGGAAAAAGAAAAACGGGCCCCCCAAAAGGGTCCCCCAAACCCAACCTGCCCCAAAAAAATCACAAAACCTGAAAAAAGCCAAAAAACAGGAAGATGGAAAACAAAAAGGGCCGGGGGAAAATTTGTGCGGAAGAACGACATACCCCCCCCGAAACTAACCGCCCCGGGGTTTCAGAGGCCCCACAGTTGGCCCCATACCTGGAAAACCCCACCCAGAGACCCAAATTTAGCCCGGGAAAAGACTCAGCGCTAAGTCTGGATCGATGGCCCCAAGGCAAGCTAAACCCCCCGGGGGAAAAAATACCAAAAACGTGACCAGGAGGCCATAAAAGGGCGAAACCCCTTCCCCCTCACTGCTCCAAATACTCCCAGTGGGGGCACCACTTCAGGGACTCCACATTTCCCGATTTCTCCCCAAAAAAGGGGGAAAGAAAAAAAATATCTTGCGGGGGAAGAAGAGGGGCAGCGGAGATAGCAGCCGGGTAGTGAGCAAGGGTCTAGATTCGAGAAAGAAACATAAAATCCAAAAGGACTTAAATGCCCCACCCCGGATTGCCCCCATAACCCCCTCCTTTTGCCATACTTTTATACCCCCCCCCCTGGACTTGCCCCCCCCACCCCCCTCCCTAAAACCGGGGGACCCATACCCCCCCCTGGATCCCCTATAAAACCCAACCCAAAACCCCCTTTTTGTCCATTTGCTTTGGCAAAAAAAAGGGTTATTTACCCCCCCCCAATAAAGTTTTTTTTGAATTTAATTTTTAATTTAAAATTTGAAGAGACAGTGGTCAAATTTAAAAATTGGGGTTTTAAAATTCAAAATGGCTTGGTTTTTAAGGGGGTTAAGGGCAGAGGACCCAAAAAAAAAACATTGCAAAAAAAAAAAAAGAGACAAATTTGGATATAAAAAATGCAAATGAATAAAGCATGAGTAAAAAAAACCTTCCCCGGCCCACAAAGAAAAAGATTCCAAAAAAAAAAACTTAGCATCTCAAATGCAAGGCCTGAGTAAAAAAAACCTAAAGGGCCCACAAAGAAAAAAAGATTAAAAAACAAAAAAACATTAGCTAAAAACAAATGCAAGAGAGAAATTATAAAAAACCCCATCACAGGCCACAAAAAAAAAACCCTTGGGAAAAAAAAAAAGGGATAAAAATTACCATAGAAAAACACTGCACTTTTAACAAGATGATGCAAAAAAAAAACCCAAAAGCGGCCAAAAATGTTAAAAAATTTTTAAAAAAAAAAAGTTTGGACAAACAAAAAAAAAAAAAAAAAATCCATAGCAGTATTACATTTTCCCTTACCCCCCAAAAAAAAAAATAAGGAAAAAAAATAAAACATCAACTTTTGGGGTGAAACCAGCCCTTTTTCAGTTTGTAAAAAAAAGAACCACATCACGGCCCAAAAAAAAAAAGATTTAAAAAAAAAAAAAAAAAAACTTAAATATAAAATAATCCACATTTCTATTGTCGGGGAGACCAAGAAAAATATGCAAAAAAAAAAACCGTGAATCTACTTATAACATTCAAACAGTACGGGAATACAAATAAATTCCCCCAAAAAAATGCTTTTTAAACGGGGGGCCCCCCCCCTTTTTGGAATTTTTAATTTTTTTAAAGGGGGGAACCCCAACCCCCACAAGAAAAAACAGAAATATAAAATGTCCGGGGGGGCCAAAAAATAAAATAGCCCACCCCCCCTTTGGTGTTTTTGTATTGAATTTTTGGGGTTTTGGGGGGGGGGGGCTTTTTTTTCCGGTTTTCTGGGCTCCGGGTGGGATCCGGGCTGAGTCTCCGGGGGTTTGTTTTCCCGGTGGCTGACCCCTCCGGTGGCTGAGTTCCGGGGGGGTGGGGGGGCGTTCGGTGGCTGCTTCGGGGGGGTTTTTGGGGCCCCCCTTGTGGCTCTCTGGGGTTTTTGTGGTTTGGGGGATGTGTCTGATGCCCAAAAAAAAAATTTTTTTTTTATTTTTTTTGTGAGGGGGGGTATCTTTCTGGTAATTTTTGTTGGGGCTGGTAAAAAAATTAAAAAAACCCGGATGGGGTACCGGTGCGGCTCAAGGGATGCGGGCATTGCGGCGCCATAGCCCCTTTTGTAAAAAAAAAAACCGGGACGCGCCCTCCCGGGGGCATGCGGTTTTTCGCCGCGACAAAAAACGTTACAGAAAAATTTTTTTTTTCCGACCCGGGGGCATTTACCAGAACCGAAAAAGGGCCCCCAACCCGGAACCCCCCCAGAAACAGGGGGGGCCCCCCCGGGCCCAAAAAAAGTCTAGGGAAAAAAAAAAAAAGCTGCGGTGCATCGGTTTTGTGTTTTTGGGATGCGGAAAAATGGGGGGCGCCCCCAAAAAAAACGGTTTTTGTAAAGGGTTACAGAAGTCCAAAAAAAAGGCTGCCCAAAATTAAAAAATGTTTTTTAAAATAATAGTAAGTAAACAAAAAAAACCAATAGTAATTTGGTTAAAATGATGTCATTTTCCCATATGTGGGGTGGTCCCCTTACACAAGTGAAACATGAAAATTTAAACTTTTTGAGTAAAAAAGAAAATCCCCCCAAAATTTAAAAAAATTCAATGTTAGTGAAGCCATTGTTCCCAAAAGTTTGTTTACAAGATTACAGTTCAAAATATGAATAGAAAAACCAAAGCTGAAAAAAATAAAAAAAAAAGAACAAAATTTTCCCCATAAATTTTAAAAAAAAAAAAAAAAAATACCCAACTTTTCAATAAAAAATATTTAAAAACCAAAATTTTTTCCCCCAAAAAGGGTTTTGGGGTTTCAAGAAAAAGACTAAGAAATTGATGCTTTCCCCCAAAAAATTTTTTAAAAAATTTTTTGGGGGAAAAAAAATAAAAAATTTTTGGTTTTAAAAATTTTTTAAAAAAAAATAAAAAAAAAAAAAATTTTCCCCTTTTCCCCCCCCCAAAACCCCAAAACCTGCTAAGTACCATTTTCTTTTTGGGTGGCATTAAAGTTATAAAAAAAACTTTAAACAAAGGGTTTTTAAAAATAAATAAAAAAAATTTTATGAAAATGTTTGTTTAAACCCCCCGGGGGTAATGAAAAAAAAAAAAATGTTGATTATGCCTAAAAAGAGCAAAAGGGGTCCCAAAAGGTTTTTACATGCATCTAGATTATTTGCACATTTTTTTTGCACAACTGTTTTAAAAATTTAAAAAAAAAAAAAAAAAACAAACTGTTTTTTTAAATTTTTACGAAAGAAAAAATAAAAAATCGAGTGGTGGTATGTGGGGGGGGGGTTTGGGGGGGTTTCCCCAGTATCTTTTGGGGGTTTTTTTGGGGAAGGGGACCCCCCAGGACCATCCCCCTTTTGGGGATTTTTTTGGGGGTCCCTAAAAAATTTTTGGCCACCGGGGGTTGGGGGGGGGGGGGCTTTTTGGGCCGAAACGAAAAGGGGGGATTATATTCCTGGGGTAAGATGCCCCCCAACGGAATTTTTCCCCCCCCTTATGACCATGAAAAAGGGGCACATCCAAGGGCCCAGCCCCCAACACGGGATCTTTAAAAGGGGGCCCCCATATTGGGAAGTGGATTATAGCCACCCTTTTAAAAACCCCCTTTTTTTCCCCCAAAAGGTTTTGGGTTTCCCCGGGGGGGGGGGGGGTTTTTGAGGTGGGGGCCCCCGGGAAAAGGGGGGATCTAAGATAAAAATTTTAAAAAAATGAACATTTTGGTGGGGGGAAGGCCAAAGGTTATGGGGGGGGGAGCTGCCTCCCTCAAGGAATTCAAACCCTTCATATGGTTTTTTGGGGGGTATTGTTTTAAACAATTGGATTTTTGGGTTTTTTCCTCGCCACGAGTGTCTCACGGGGGAGGGGACGAAGGTAGCGGGCATGGTTTTCGGGTTTTTCCCTCCCCCTTTTTTCCAAGTCCCCTTTTAAAGGTTTTTGGTACCCCAGGGGCCCCCCTTCCCCCACGTGTGTCCCCCCCAGTTGATGTCTCCCCCCTTTTTCTCACACGGGGGGGAAAATTTCCCCGCAGGCTGGGGGGCCCCCCCGGGGTACAGGGGGGCTTCGCTGATTAAAATTACCCCCCAAGGGGGGAATGCGCGGGGCCCCCTTTCCCGGAAAGGGTTTTAAAGGGGGGGGGCTGTGGGGGGTTTTAAAGGTTTTGGGGCCCGCCCCCCTTCACCCCCCCCAACTGGGTAAATTTAAGGGGCTCTGTGTCGGACCCCGTTTTAATCTCAGTGGGGTTTGGGTTTTTGGGTTCTGTTGGGAAATAAAAAAGGGGGAAAAACATGTTTGGGGGGTGACCTAACGAAAATTTTTTTATGTGGTGTGATGTATGAAAACTTACGGCCCCCAAAAACCAAAAGGGGGCCGAAAGCCAAGGCGGTAAAAAAACACTTTTTTCTTTTTGTCGGTGGCGGCCCCCCCCCTGGACCTCTGCGGGCCTTTCCCCCACCAGGGTTAAAAGGGTTTTTGGGGGGGTTCTTTTCCCCTTTTTTCTTTAAAACCTTAAACCACTGAATGAAATAAAATTTAAAAAAAAATTCCCCAACCCTTCCCCAAAACCTTTTTTTTTAAAACCCCCCAAAAACCCCCCCTTCCCCCCCTTCCCCCCAAAAAATTTTAAAAAAACCCCCAAAAAATTTTTCCTAAGGAAAAAAAAAATATTTTGGCCCCCCCAATTTTTTTCCCCCCCCAAACCCCCCCCCCCCCCCCCCAACCCCCCCCAAAAAACCCCAAAAAAAACCCCCCTAACCCCTTTCCCCCCCCCCCCCCCCCCCCGTTTTTCTCCTCAAAATGGGCGGGGCCCCCAAAAACCGGGGGGGAAAAATCTCCCCCCAATGTGCCTCCATGCCTCCTTTTCCTTGCACCGGGTTTTCTTTTAAAGTGCATCTCTTTGGCCCAAATTGGGGGCCCCCCTTTTTCCCCGCACCAAGACTTTTAAATTTTTCCCCCCCATTGATGAGCCGTATCATCTTTCCCCACTTTTTGGGGGGGCGTTTTTCCCGGGGTGTCGGGCCCCCTTTTTTAGAAAAAATTTTCAGGGGCGTTTTTTCCCCCCCTAATTTTGTTGCACCTTTTTTCCCAAAGAGTTTTAAAAGTTTGCGTTTTTTTTGCGTCACCCCTGTGGCCCTTTTTGAAATCGTTTTTTTTCCCCCAAAACCCTAGACTTTTTTGGGGTTTTCAACGGGGTAAAAACGCGAAAAAACCCCCAAAACATTTGGGGGGGGTCTCGACCGTAAAAAACCCCGAAAAAAAATTTCGCATGTTCAAGCGGGCCCCCTAGAGAAGTATTGGTCTGTTGTAATTCGTTGTTTTCACGCCCTCATCGCCGTTTTCCTTTCCCTTTTTTGGGGGCCCCGGCCTTTATTGGGCAGTTTTTTTCCCGATTACCCCGCCCCCCCCTTGTGGGGGAAAAACCACTCTTTAGTGCCCCCCGGGTTGGGGAAAAAAAAAGGAGCCCCTTTTTAGGTTTTGAACTAAAATTGGTTTTGGGAACCCCAAAAGGGACCCAAAAGTCCCTTTTGGAGAGCCCCTGATGTCCAAAAAAGGGGGAAAAACCCCCCAAAATGACACCTTTTTTTGGAAAAAAGACCCCCCGGGAAAATTATTTTGGGGTGTAAAAGAGAAAATTTTAACCCCCAAATGCTTCAAAAATTTTTAAAAAGGTAGACCCCTTTAAAATAAAAAATCATTTTTTTTCAAAAAAATTTTTTTTTTTCCCCCAATTTTTTTTTTTCCCCCCAAAAGGGAACAGGAAAAAATTTGGCCCCCAAAAGTTGGGGGCCCCAAATTTTTCCTGAGTATCTGATTGTGGGGGGAACCAAGTTTGGGCGCAGGCAGGGTCGGAAGAGAAGGAGTCCCCTTTTGGATTGCAGCTTTGTTTGGGTTTGGGCGGGGAGGCGTCAGGGTTTTTGAAAAAGCCCCTAGGGGCCTAAACAATGGGGAACCCCCCCAAAAATGACCCCTTTTTGGAAAAAATAGCCCCCCAAGGGTTTTTCTAGATAGTGGGGGGGGCACTTTAAACCCCCCCAAATGCTTCACAGAAGTTTAAAAACGAAGAGCCGTGAAAAAAAAAAATAAAATTTTTTTTCCCCAAAAATGATATTTTTGCCCCCAAAGTTTTTTTTTTTCACTAGGGAACAGGAAAAATTTGGGGCAACAAAAGTTGAAATTTTTTTTTTGGGGGAAAAAAAAATTTTTTAAAAAGGGGGGAAAAACCCCCCGTCATGCCTTACGGGGTTTTTTGGGGGAAAAAAATGAAAAAATCCAAAAAAGGGTTTAAAAAATTTGGTTTTTTTTTTAATTCCCCTTCTTTTTTTGGCGGTTTAGTGATTAGGCGACTTTATTTTTGGGTCGGTGCGATTACAGAGAACCGTTTTTTCCCCCCTTTTTTTTAAAATGTTTGTTCTGTCACACACTAAAAGACTTTTTTTTTTTTTAAAAAATTTTTTGTAAAATTTTTTGGGGCATCCCGTATTTTGGGCGAGCAAAAAATTTTTTTAAATTTTGGGGGCTAAAAGATTCATGTGGGGGTTATTTTTTCCAGGACGAGCTGACGTTTTCTTTTGAAACTATTTTGGGCACAGGATTTTTTTGAACGCTTTTTTTTCCTTTTTTTTTTGGGGGAGGCAAAAAAAAACCAAAAAAACCACAAATCAGGAATTGTTTATTTTTCTCCTTTCCCTTTTTTGGGGAAAAATTTTGGTAAGGGCAATTTTTTTTTCCCCCACAATTTTAAAAAAAAACCCCTCATTTATAAAATTTTTTTATGTATTGGGTTTTCACCAATAACAATTTTTTGAAAAAAAAAATTTTATTTTTTTTTTGGGGTTTTAAATTTGAGAGCAAAAAACTTTTTTATTTTTCCTCTGATTGATTTTTGGTGGCTTTTTTTTTGGGGGACAAGGGGGGCTTTCAGTGATCCCTTTTTTTTTCCCAAAATTTTTTTTTTTCTTATGGGGTTTTTTAATTCCACTTTTTCAAAGGGGGGGGGATAAAAACCCGCTTGGAAAAACATAAGTTGCTATTTTTTGGGGGGGGGTTTTACGGCTTTAAACTGGGGGGGTTTTTAAATTGTGTCAAATTTTTTAAAAACGGTTTTTTTTGGACCCCGGCGTTACCAAAAAAGTGTTTTTTTTTTTTAAATTATTTTTTTTTTTTTTTTAAAAAAATATTTATTTAATAGTTTTTTTTTTTAAATTTTATTTTTTGTTTTTTTACATTTTTTTTTTTTTCCCCTTTTTTACCTAGTCCCTTTATGGCCCTTTTCCCCTTTTTGGTTTCATTTTTGTTGCGGGAAAAAATATATTAAACTTTACAGTGGTGGCCAAAAGTTTTCCACCCAAAAATTTTTGTCAAAAAAAAATCAGTGTCTTGGGGGAAAAATGCCCCAATAAAAAATTTATTTGCTTTTTTTATCTTAATTTAATTTGCTTGCAAGGCCAAAAAAACAAAAGAGAAAAAAGCAAAAATCAAACCCTTGTTCACTTCACACAAAACTCCAAAAAGAGCCGGGGGAAAAATTTTTGGGCCCCCCCTAAAACCTAATACTTGGTTCACCCTTTAAAAAAAATAAATGCGAAAAACCGCTTTGGGGTTAAAACCCTTTTTGAGTTTTACAATGCTTGCTGAATTCTAGACCTTTTTTCTTTGGCAAACTGCTCCAGGTCCCTTTTTTTTTCCCGGGGGTTTTTCCCCCCAAAATCCCCTTTTGAGATATCAAGGGGTTTCCCCGGGCGGGGGCCCCTTTTTCTGGAAAACCATGGGGAAATTTCCAGTGTTTTTTTTCAAACCATTTTTTTTGTGTTTTTGGGGGAAATGTTTTTTGGGGCTTTTTCCTGCGGGGGAAACCCCGGGGCCCCTGAGGGGCCCCCGCTTTTTAACGGGGGCCCAAAAATTTTTAAAGAAAAAAATTTTTTGGTATTTTTCAGACTTCCTTTTAAACCCCAAACACAGGGGTCAAGCAGTCCAGTCCAGGGGCCCCGCAAAGAAAACCCCCAAAAAAAAAGGGGAAAACCCCCGCCATGTTTGACTGTGGGGGCCGTGTTTTTTTTTTTTAAATCCCTTTTTTTTTTTTCCCCTTTTTACTCTATTTAAAGGGTTTTTTCCCCAAAAAAACTTTACTTTTTTTTTCATCGACCGAGAACATTCAAAAAAACTTTTAGGCTTCTCGGGTTTTAATTTTTTGGGAAACCCAAACCCCCGGCTTTTTTATGTCTCGGGGTAAAAGGGGGGCCTTCCGGGTATCCTACCTTTTCAGCCCCTTTTTATTCAGGGCCCCGACGGATTAAAGGGTTTTACGTGTGCCCTCGGGCTGAGGGCAGCTTGAAAAATTGTTTGGATGTTGTCAGGTTCTTTCCACCTCCGCAAAATTTGGGGGTTGGGGAAAACCCCCCCTCAATTTTTTTTTTTCCCTTCCCCCCTGGGGGGGTTAGCCCATGCCCGGGGGTTTTAAAATTTTGTGACACTGGAGGGAAAAACCCCGGGGAAAATTCAGGTCTTTGGGATGGGCCCTTTCCCTTTTTTAAATTTTCCCTGGGGTTCCCCAAAATTTTGGGTTTTTTCAATTCCCAACGGGGTTTTTGGTTTCTTTTTTTCCCCATGCTAAAAATGGTCCCCCAAAAAAAGGGAAAAGGAAAAGGGTTTGGGCAACTTTAATCCATTTTAAAAAAGGGTGCAAGTGTCTTTTTGTTATTCCCCAAAACCTGTTAGGTGCCCCCGGTAAGTACAGGTTGGGGGGGGTTTTTTACACGAATTTAGAGAAAAATCACCCGAAATTTTTCAAAAAAATGCCTACTTTGTCCCCCCCTTTTTTTGGTTTGGGGGGGAATTAAATTTTCCAAAATTTGGCTTTAGGTAAAATTTTTTTTTTGTTTTTTCATTGAAAAAATTTAATGAGATAATAATCCCCAAAAATTTGTTTTTTGCAACATTTTCGGGAAAAAAACGATAATATTTGACAAAATTTCGGGGGGGGGCCCAAATTTTTTGGGGGCCCCCCACTGTATGCTGAAAGTTTTTGAGACCATGCTGTGAGATGGTCTCAGAGGCTTCCATGGGGATGCCCCGGGGGGGTTTTCTTTAAAAATCGGGGGGTCATGGCAGAATCGGGCCCCAATGAAATTTTTGGGGGAGCCAAAAATGAAGGCAGGGGACCCTTTTCCCTCGCCTCCCCCTAAATTTCGCGATTGCCCCGACGGCTTTTGGGGGGGTTTAAAACCCGGGGGGGCGGGGGGCCTCCCCGGTGCTGTTTAAAATTTTGCACTCCTGCGCGAGTGGAGAAGGAACATATTTTTCTGACAACATATTTTACAAATTTTCCCTTTCATTTTCAGTACTATTGAATTTTTAAATTTATATTTTAAAGGAATCTGTCATTAATTTTGGGACACAATGGCATTTTTTTGGGCATGAGTGGCTTGACACAAGGAATGCACATTGTACCCCTTGTCCGGGAAAAGGCCCCCGTTTGGTGGCTTTTTAAAGCAATGACACAGCAAGCCCCCTCGTTTTGAATCTCTCCCAAATTTTTGAATGGCCTTTTTTAAAAAACCTTTTCCCAAGGCTGGGGGTTTCCCGGGTTTTTTTTTCACCTTTATCTGCCCCCCTTTTTTCCCTCCCCCAATTTTCCCCCTCAATATGCTTTTTTTTTTTACACTTTTTGAACAGCCAGCTTCTTTTAGAATGTTTGGGGGTTTCCCCCCTTTTTGGGAGTGTGTAAATTGCCCCCTCTGGCCCCTTTTGTAAAATCAACGTTTTTCCCTTTTTTTCCCCCTTGTTTGTGGAGCCACTAAAACCCCAATAAGGGCCTTTTTAAATGCTTAAAGCCTTTTTTTTTTTAAAATTTTTAAAAAATTTTTTAAAAAGGGGCTTTTTTTTCAGGGGAAACCAAACCAAAAATTTTTCGAAAAAACACTAAAAATAGACCTTTTTGAAATTTGACTAAAAAGATTTAAATTTTTTACATTAAAAACAAAAAAATTACTTTTTCCCTTTTTTTTTTTTAAAAAAAAAATTTTTGGGGGTTTTTTAATTTTTTTTTTTTTTAAAAAACAAAAAAAGGGTTTTCTTTTTCCCCTTTATAGGGGTTTTTTTTAAAAATTAAATTTCTTATTTACCTTGGGGAGCCCCCGGAAAAAAATCACCCCGGCCTTATTTGGGGAAAAGGGGGGGGGCCCCCGGGTTTTTGTGGGGGGTTTGGGGGATTTGCCCCCCCCCCCGGGAAAAAGGTAAAAAAAAAGGGGGGGGCCCCCCCTTTTTTTAAAATGTGGGGAAACCCAGGTGTTTTTTAAAAAACTGCCCTAAGCGGGTGAACCCAAAACCTATTTTTTATTCTGTTTTTCACGTTGTGATGGAAAACGTCTTTTTTTTTTGCTTTCTGAGCGTTTATAAATTGTTTAAACCCCTTTTCCCCCCCCAAAGGGGGGTTTGCAGTTAATGCCCGGGGGAATTTTTCAATTTTTGCCCCTGCTCTTTTGGGTTAAACTCGGAAAAAGCTTCAACGGATTTTTGGATTTGAGATTATTTTCTGGGGGAATATTGTATTTTATGTTAGTGGTAAATTTCTTTTTTTAAAAACCTTGCTTTTTTTTTTGAAAAAAACCGCAAATAGGGGGAAAAAATTTTAAAATTTTGAAATTTTTCAAATTTTTTTTTTTTCCCCCTTTAAAAAAAGAGAAATAGAACACAAAAAAGTTAAGAAAAATTTTTTTCCCCCATGTCTCTTTAAAAACCCCAAAATTTTTGGGAAAACCCAAATTTTTTTTTTTGTTAGGAAATTAAAAGGGTAAAAGTTGTCGGGTTTTTTTCCCCTTTTTACTCCCAAAATTTTTAAAAACCCCCTTTTTTGGGGAAACCACCTCACTTTTTTAAGTCTTTGCGGGTCTTTTAACCCAAAAAACCAAATTACACCATTTAAAAAACTGAAACCCCTCAAGCTACTCAAAACTACATTAAAAAATTTTAAACCCTTTTCAGGTCTCAAGGAGCAAAAGAAAACGGGGATAAAAAATTAAAATTTTTTAAATTTTTTTAGCCACAAAAAAATATTTTACAATTTTTTTTTTTTTTCAAAAGGGGGAAAGGGGGAAAAAAAGGGGAGATAAAGTTGTTGTCAATTTCCCCCAGAAAGCCAAACCCATTTGTGGGGGAAAACCCTGTTTGGGCCACGGCAGAGCTCGAAAGGGAAGGAGCGCGTTTGATTTTTTCAAACAAAAATTGGCGGGGTTTTTTTGGGGACGCCAGTGTGTTTGGGACCCCCTAAACCCCCAAAAAAAAACGGGGGGAAACCCCCCCACAAGTGACATTTTTTTGGGGAAACGGGCCCCCCAAAAGGGGGGGGAAAAACTTATCAATCTGTTTTTGACCCTTTTTAAACCCCCAAAAAATTTTTTTCACAAAAATTTTAAAAAGCGGGGTGTAAAAAAAAAAAACTTTTTCCCCAAAAAAATGATTTTTTCCCCCAAAAATTTTTTGTTTTTTCCCCCAAGGAAATTGGACCCCAAAAAAATTTTGCCCAAATTTTGGGCCTGGTACGCTGATACCCCATTTGGGGGGGGGGGGAAACTTTTTGGGGGCGCCGGCAGGGTTTGGAAAGGAAGCAGAACTTTTTTGGGAATAAAAACTTTGGGGGGGCAGTTCCGTTTTTTGTGCCAGTGAGAAAAAAACCCAGTGGAAACCCCCCCAATTTACCCCATTTTTGGAAAAACCCCCCCCAAAGGAAAAACTTTTTAAATTTTTTGGGGCCCCCCCCAAGTGCTTCACACAATTTATAATCCCCGGGCTTTAAAAAAAAACCCTTTTTTTTTCCCACAAAATTATCTCTTAGTCCTATTTTTTTTATTTTCCCAAGGGAAAAAAGAAATCCCAAAATTTTGCCCAAATTTGCCTGAGCGTTTGTTCCCCTTTGGGGGGGGAAACCCATTTTTGGGGGGATGGCAAGTGGAAGGAAGGACCCTTTTTTTTACTTTTTAAACCCAAAAATTTTGTTTTGGGTTGGCCATTTTGGTTGGGAGCCCCCCGATTTCCCTTAAACAGGGAAACCCCCCCCAATGCCCCCTTTTGGAAAAAGCCCCCAAGGGAAAATTTTCTAGATCTTGGTAGTTTTTTTAACCCCAAGTGCTTACAAATTTTTTAAAACGAAGCCGAAAAAAATTAAAAAAAAACTTTTTTTCCCAAAATTTGATTTTTTCCCCAATTTTTTTTTCCCAAAAGGGAAAAAAACCAAAGTTTTGTCAATTTGTCCTGAGTGGGGAAAACCCAATTGGGGTTTAAAAACGTTTGGGGGCAGCGATTTTTAAAGGGAAAGGCCCTTTTGATTTTTAACGAGAATTGGGGGATCTGTCGCATTTGGAGGCCCCTATGCCCCTTTAAAAAGGGGAAAAAACCCCCCCAAGTGCCCCCTTTGGGAAAAAAGACCCACAAGGAACTTATCAGATGGGGTGGTTTGGGACTTTAAACCCCCCAAGTGCTTCACAGAAGTTTATAATACAGCCGTAAAAAAAAAAAAATCCTTTTTTTTTTTAAAAAAATTTATTTTTTCCCCCCCAATATTTTTTTTTCAAAAGGGGGAACAGGAAAAATTTTGGGCCCCAAAAAAGGGGGCCCAAAATTTCCCCCGATACTTTGACCCCCAAAATTTTGGGGAAATAAATTTCTGTATGGGCGCACGTCGGGGCTCGGAAGGGAAGAGGACGTTTTTGGGTTGCAGACTTTGATTTGGGAAAGGTTTTTGGGGGGGCTGTTGTGAATAGGCTGGGGAAAAGATTCTGAGCAAAACTCCCCCTTGGGGGGGTTACAAACGGTATGGGGCTGTCCAGTGAAGTTTGTGGGTTTGGGGGAACGGTGGGTTTTGATGGCTTTATAAGGGGGGTCGCCTTCCATCGGGTTCCCCGGGGAAATTTTTTGGGGCCAAAATTTTTATTTTTTTTCCCTTTGGGGAGCCTGCTGTGTCGGTTGAATTTCCCCCGCTAACAGATAAGACATTTTCTTCTTTTTTTTTTTGGGCTTGATTTTGCATTTTGCCCTGCTTTTCGTGGGGGCCTTAGGGTCCCCTCTGGGGGCTTTTTGCCCTTCAGTTCATTCAGCACTGTTTTTGTTTATTTTTTTTTTCCCCTTTTTTTCAGTGGGGTTTTTGTTTTTTTGGCACCGAGCCCAAAAGAGGGGGTTTTTTTTGAAAAAATTTTTTTGGGGGGTTTTTTTTGCAAATTTTTTACCCAATTTTTCCCCCGGGCTATTATTTTTTTTGCCCAAATTTTTTTGCCCCCATTCAGGGTTTTGGGGGGGTTTTTTTTGGGGACGGGGGGTGCTTTTTTTTTATTTTTGGTTTTTTCCTTTGGAAGGGTAAAAAGTGGGCGCTATTTCATTTTTGGGTGGTTAGTCAGGGTACTGCAAAACTCTTTTTTTCCAAACCCCTGGGGTATTCCCTTTTTTTTTTCTCTCCTCAGCTCCAATATAAAGAAACACGGCCCAAAAGAAAAAAATATGGTCCCACAGAAGGGAAAATATTGTGGAAAAAAAAAAATTGCGATTGTCAAGTTTTTTTTTTTTTTTTTTTTTTTTTTTGTTTTTTTTTTCCCCTGTATTCGGGGGGTGAGGAGGATTTTTTTTTTCTTTCAATGGGTTTGCACCGGGTTTTTGGCCATGTTTGGGTCGGGTTTTTTCCCCCCTGAAGCCCCGGGGTATTGCTCCCCATTTTGCTGGTTCCCGTTGTGGACCGGGGTTCCATCCAGATTGTTTTTTTGGGGGTCGAGCTAAGTTTCTGGTTTTTTTAAAAAAAACTGTAAATTGTTTTTTTTTCCTTAAATCTAAGCCTCGGGAAAAGCGCACAGCAGTTAAAATTTTTTCATCTCTCTCCTGCGCGGGGCCCCAGGATTGGGTTTTTTTTTCCCCCCACTGAGGATCCTGTTTGAGTGTGTTAGCGTTTTTTTTAGCTTTTGGGGGTTATTGTACGATGAGCCTAATGTCACTGATCAAGCTGAAAAAACTTTGTTGGCATTAAGTCAGGGGCTTGAGGATGCTGAGTTATACTGTCAGAGATTTCGTAGGTGGGCAGTCCCTGACCAAATGGAATGACGACGCTTTGCAGCTCTTTTTCGGAAGGGACTGTCAGATAATGTAAAGGATGTTATGGTGGATTCCCTGTTCCTCTGGTCTTAATGATTTCTATGTCATTAGCGATTCAAATTGACAGACGTTTGCGTGAGCGGAAAGGTATGCGTGGAATAATGTTGCCTTTGAACCTGCTTCTGAATCCATGCAGTGTGTTGAGTGGTTTCTAGGGCACAGCGTCATGAATTTCGAAAGCGCAATGGGTTATGTTTCTACTGTGGTGATGCCTCTCGTGCTATTTCAGTCTGCCCTAAGCGGGGAAGACTTTTGCACGCTCAGTTGTCTTGGGAGTGTTCAGACTAAGTTTTTATTAACTGTTACCCTGATATGCTCTCTGTCCTCATTTTCTGCTCAGGCTTTTGTTGATTCTGGAGCAGCTATTAACCTGATAGATTTTGATTTTGCTAAACGTTGTGGGTTTCCCTTGATACCCCTAGGGAAAAGTCTATTCCCCTACAGGGGATCGATTCTACCCCTTTGGCTGAGAATAAACCTCAGTTCTTACTCAGGTGATAATGAGGGTAGAACCTGATCATCAGGAGAGTTGCAAATTTTTGGTTCTGTATATCTGCATGACATTATCGTACTGGTTTCCCTTGGTTCAGTCTCATAACCCTGTTTTGGATTGGAAATCTGTGTCTGTTACCAGTTGGGGCTGCCAATGTGTTAATACCAACACTCCTGTTTTTTCTGCCTCCCCCCAGGCTCGGATTTTCCTGACTTTTTGATTGATTTTTCTGATGTGTTTAGCAAAAGTAAATCTGCATCCTTACCTCCCCATAGGAGCTATGACTGCGCTATTGAATTAGTGCCTGGTAGTAAATTCCCTAAAGGTCGCTGTAAGGTTCTTTGTCTCTTTTGACATGTTCCTTGAAACTCAGTTTTCCTCGGCCATTTTGCTTTCTGTCTTTCTGCAGCTCTTGCCTCAGTTAATATGGAGTTTCCAGTTTTCATGTTCCCGCCCTGATTCTCTCCCTCTTGCTTCTTAAGCAGCCTCAGCTGAACAATCAGTGCTCCTGAATCAAGCCTCAGTCAGCCTGTGACCTGACTCCTGGAAACCTAGGATTTTGGACTCCAGCTATTTCCTACTGAGGAACTTTGGAACACTTTTGGACTTTGGAAACCTGCTGTCTGGTGAATCCATGTTTGCAGAGGAATTACGGTACAGAGAAGAGATCCTGAACCTGCTTGGAGAGTTATTGTAGAGCTTGAAGTTACCCTGGCCTGCTGTGTTCTCCTGCCTCTGTTCCTGCAAACTGTGTGACCTTTTTGCATGCTTGTATGAAGTAATACAAGTCATTTCATATCAACCTATGTCTCATGTGTTTTCCTCGCACCCAAGCACAAGACGCTATAGGAACTGTACACTATACATGACAAGATTCAGGAGACAATGTTTAGTGTCTGCTGGGTCTGGGAAAGCCGTGTCTGCTGTGACTGTGGATATCAGATGTCCGTTTAATACCTTCTGTGATGACAGTGGTTGTGACTTCTCACAACCATTCCAGCACTTCTGCCTTAAAAGATACTGGAAGATGGAGGCCCGCATAAAGGAGCTTTGCGGAGTGACTGATACAATCCTTGCAGATATACAGACTATAAAGACCCGTTTTGCAAGCCTACAGGACCTCACTAATCATAATTTGCAAGTGTTTGGACAAACTATCAGGAATTACGAGCCCGGATTGAGGCTCTAGAGGAACGAGTCCAGGCTCCTGCCATAACCCCGAGTTATGGGATCCCCAAGTTACCTCCTTTTCGTTTTGGCGGTGAACGTGAGAAATTCAGGGATTTATTAACCAATGCAATCTATTTTCTCTGCACATGCTTCACAATTTCCCACTGAACGATCCAAAGTGCTTACTATAATCATGTTGCTTACCAATAAGGCTTTGATGTGGGCAAACCCTCTGATTGAGACTGAGGATGATTGTTTGAATCACCTTGATGCTTTTATTTCAGCCATGGGGCAGGTGTTTGATGACCCCAATCGAGGTGCAACAGCTGAAGCAGCCATGTTAACTTTGCGCCAAGGTAAGCGTTCAGTAGCCGAATATGCCTTGGATTTCAGGAGATGGGCTCTTGATACCACTTGGGACACTTCCTCCAAAAAATCTATTTTTCGGAAAGGGTTGTCTCCACTGATTAAGGATGAACTTGCTCGTGCCGACCCTCCCACTGCGTAGGTGACTTTATTAACTATTGTATCCGTATTGATGCTCGTCTGACTGAACGCAGACAAGAGAGATGGTTCGAAAATAATCGCACTAACCTTTTCCTACCTCCCTCCTCAGCTAAGGAACCTTTTAGTAGGATCACAAGGGAACCAGAACCTGAACCCATGCAGGTGGACTCTTTACAAAGACGGGTTAGTGATGCACACAAAGAACATCGTATAAAGGAAAATCTATGTTTTTACTGTGGTAAGTCAGGGCACTTCATTATAAACTGCCCAGCCGTTCTCGTAAGACTACTGCAGCAGTCATTCACTGTGAGTGTTGCGAGAGGAGCTCTGTCATGTCCAAGCCTCAGACTACAGAGAGATCTGCTGCAAGAGATCTTGATTTTTCGGACTTAAACTCTGTTAGTTCTGGGGACAATGACGGTATAAACGCTGCAATTTTTCAAGTTTCCTCAGCGGTGTCCCAGCTGAGTTGTAAAAGAATAATTCTCATTGCTTCCTTTCCATCAAACTCTGGGTGGACTCAGTCTGGGTGTCTAGCTCTGCTATGATCGACTCAGGAGCAAGTGGAAATTTTATGGATATCTCCTTTGCTCTGAAAAGGGGATACGTTCAGTGAAGAAGGCTACTCAGTACAGATGGAGACTGTGGATGGCTCCCTGCTGACCTCTGGACCAGTGGATCAGGAAACAGAGCCTTTGAGGGTCCTTATGGGTAAAGATCATGAGGAGAAAATGTCTTTTTTGCTTATCTCTTCTCCCCACTTTCCCATTATTCTAGGGCTACCATGGCTGCAGGCGCAGAATCCTACGATTAACTGGGAAACCAAGGAATTACACTTTCCGGAGAAACAGATGAGTCAAGGAGTTTCAGCTTGCTCTGTTCCTAAAGGAACCATGTCAGTCCCTGAACTACAGCTGTATACCAGGACTATGTGGATTTATGTGACAAGAAGAACGCTGATCAGCTTCCTCCTCACCGTCCATATGATTGTCCAATTGAATTATTGCCTGGAGCCGAGATACCTTTTGGTAAGATCTACCCCCTAGCGGGCCCGAGCTAAAAGCTTTGAAGGACTACATAGATGAAAATCTAGCCAAAAGCTTCATACGCCCCTCTTCATCTCCCGCAGGTGCACCCATCTTCTTTGTGAAGAAGAAAGATGGATCTCTGAGACCCTGCATAGACTATAGGGAACTCAATAAGGTTACTATTAGAAACCGTTATCCATTGCCTTTAATCCCTGAGTTGTTGGAGAGAGTGCGGCACGCCAAAATTTTCTCTAAACTGGATCTCCGTGGGGCCTATAACTTGGTCCGTATTAGACCTGGGGATGAATGGAAGACTGCATTCAGGTCACGCTATGGACACTTCGAATATCTAGTTATGCCTTTTGGTCTGAGTACCGCCCCAGCCACTTTCCAACACTTGGTGAATGACATCTTCAGGGATCTCCTAGATACATTTGTGGTGATTTATCTGGATGATATTCTAATTTTTTCTAACTCCACAGAGGAACATCATGGACATGTGAGAATGGTCTTAGAACGCCTAAGACAAAACCATCTCTACATCAAACTTGAAAAGTGTGAATTCCATAGGACCGAAATTCAATTTCTGGGGTATGTACTATCTACGCAAGCGATTAGTATGGATGGAAGCAAGACCCAAGCCATCAAGGATTGGCCAAATCCTAGAAATGTGAAGGAGGTGCAGCGCTTCATCGGGTTTGCCAACTTCTATAGACGTTTCATTAGGAATTTCTCTGAGGTAGTGTCACCTATCACCCAACTTACCAGGAAACAGTCTAGGTTCTCCTGGACACCGCAAGCTCAGGAAGCATTTTCCTGTTTAAAGGATAAATTTACCACCACACCTATCTTAGTACATCCCAACCCCGAGCTTGCCTTCATAATAGAGGTGGATGCTTCAGACTGTGCCGTTGGAGCTATACTCTCTCAGAGAACAGGTGAGAAGAATGTCTTGCATCCTGTGCCTTCTTTTCCCAGCAGTTGTCTTCGGCTGAGAGGAACTACGATGTGGGCAATAGAGAATTGTTGGCCATTATTGCCGCCTTCAAGAATGGAGACACCTTCTTCAGGGAGCTGCACAGCAAATAGTCGTCCTGACAGACCATCGTAACCTTGAATTTATCAGGTCGGCTAAGTGCCTGACTCCTCGCCAGGCTCGCTGGAATCTTTTCCTAAACCAATTTAATTTTGTAATTTCTTATAGACCAGGATCGCGCAATGGAAAGGCTGATGCACTCTCTAGGATTCATTCAGCAGAGACACGTCCACTTACTCCTCCTAAGACTATTCTTCCTGACTCTAGATTCCTGGGAGTGATTCATAATCAAGACCTACTTAAGGACATCAAGGAAGAATACCATGTGGATTCTTTGTTGGCTCAACCCCCAAGGGACGTAAGTCTTGTCTTTAAGAATGGTGTGTGGATTCAGGGACAATGTCTGTTATATACCTGAAACAGTCAGATTGAGAGTATTGCAACTCATCCACGATTCCAAGATAGCCAGGCATAGGGGAATTCTAAAGACACAAGAATTTCTTTCTCGTTTCTTTTGGTGGCCCACTTACAGGAAAGATGTTTTAAACTATGTCACTTCATGTGAAGTCTGTGCAAGATGCAAAACACCTCGCTCCTCACCAACTGGTCTGTTACAACCTCTTCCCGTCCCGCCCGTGGGGATCCATTTCTATGGACTTCATTGTGGAGTTACCAACCTCTCAAGGGAAGAACACCATTCTAGTGGTGGTTGATCGTCTAACAAAGGCAGCTCATTTTATCCCTTGTGTCGGCTTACCCACTGCAAAACAGACATCAGACTTGATGATTAAGAATGTGTTTCGCTTACATGGAGTACCGGATGAGGTCATTTCGGATCGAGGGGTGCAATTCACTTCAAGGTTTTGGCAAAATTTCTGTGCCGCATTGGACATTAAAGTAAACCTTTCTTCTGCTTTTCATCCCCAGACTAATGGACAGACAGAACGAACCAATCAGACCCTGGAGCAGTATCTCCGCTGCTTTATCTGCCACCTACAAGATGATTGGGTGGATCTACTTCCACTGGCTGAGTTCTCTTATAATAACTCTCAGAGCGCCTCCACTAAGCAGTCTCCTTTTTACTCCAATCTAGGTTATCATCCTAACATTCTTCCTCGATTTCCCATAGATACGCCCTTGCCGGCAGTGGCTGAAAGAATCACTTCTTTACAAAAGAATATGGATCTTCTAAAGGAAAATCTAGAATTGGCTCAGGAAAGGTACAAGAAAGCAGCAGATAAATTTCGTAAACCTGCACCAGCTTTCAAGGTAGGAGATTTGGTCTGGCTGTCAACCAGAAATCTTAAAATAAAGATTCCATCGTCTAAATTGGGACATAAGTACATTGGACCTTATAAGATCAGTAAGATTATAAGTGCTGTTGCTTGTCGTCTTCAACTGCCCAGAACTATGAGAATCCACCCTGTCTTTCATGTATCCCTACTAAAGGCTGCAACACCCAATACGTTTCCTGGACGCTCTTCTCCTTGCCCTGACCCAGTGCTGGTCGATGGTCAGGAAGAATTTATGGTGGAAAGGATTCTAGATTCCAGGTTGTACAGAAATCAGTTGCAATATTTGATTAAATGGCAGGGCTACCCAGTGGAGGACAACTCATGGGAACCAGTCAATAATGTAAATGCTCCTCGCCTGCTCCGCCAGTTTCATCAGAGGTACCCTGACAAGCCTGGTCTGAGGTCAACCGGAGGTTGTCCTTAAGGGGGGAGTAATGTAAGGTTCTTTGTCTCTTTTGACATGTTCCTTGAAACTCAGTTTTCCGTCGGCCATTTTGCTTTCTGTCTTTCTGCAGCTCTTGCCCTCAGTAAATAAGGAGTTTCCAGTTTTCATGTTCCCGCCCTGATTCTCTCCCTCTTGCTTCTTAAGCAGCCTCAGCTGAACAATCAGTGCTCCTGAATCAAGCCTCAGTCAGCCTGTGTACCTGACTCCTGGAAACCTAGGATTTTGGACTCCAGCTATTTCCTACTGAGGAACTTTGGAACACTTTTGGACTTTGGAAACCTGCTGTCTGGTGAATCCATGTTTGCAGAGGAATTACGGTACAGAGAAGAGATCCTGAACCTGCTTGGAGAGTTATTGTAGAGCTTGAAGTTACTCTGGCCTGCTGTGTTCTCCTGCCTCTGTTCCTGCAAACTGTGTGACCTTTTCTGCATGCTTGTATGAAGTAATACAAGTCATTTCATATCAACCTATGTCTCATGTGTTTTCCTCGCACCCAAGCACAAGACGCTATAGGAACTGTACACTATACATGACAGTCGCCTTTTTAACTTGTCTGTACCTGAACATGACGCTATGCGGTCTTATATCAAGGAGTCATTGGAGAAGGGTCATATCAGACCATCCTCTTCACCCTTAGGTGCCGGATTTTTCTTTGTAGCCAAAAAGGATGGTTCATTAAGGCCGTGTATTGATTATCGTCTCTTGAACAATATTACTGTGAAATATCAATATCCTTTACCCTTGATCTCTGATCTGTTTTCCAGGGTGAAAAACGCTACTTGGTTTACCAAGCTTGACCTCAGGGGGGCATATAACCTTATTCGCATTAAGCACGGGGATGAATGGAAGACGGCATTTAATATCCCTGAAGGGCATTTTGAGTACCTTGTGATGCCCTTTGGGCTCACTAATGCTCCTTCTGTCTTCCAGTCCTTCATGAATGACATTTTCAGGGATTTTGTGGATAAATTTCTGATTGTTTATTTGGATGATATCTTGATTTTTTCCAATGACTGGGACTCTCATGTAAAACATGTTCGGACTGTGTTCCAGATTTTGAGAGAGAATGCTCTGTATGTGAAGGGATCAAAGTGTCTTTTTGGCGTTCAGAGGATCTCATTTCGGGGATTCATTTTGTCCCCATCTGTTATTGAAATGGACCCGGTCAAAGTTCAGGCCATCTGTGATTGGGTCCAACCTACTTCATTAAAGGCTCTTCAAAGATTCTTGGGTTTTGCCAATTTTTATCGTAAATTTATTGGTAATTTCTCTGTTATTGTTAAACCATTAACTGATTTGACCAAGAAGGGTTCTGATGTGGTGAATTGGCCTCCTGAGGCAGTCTCTGCATTTCAGGAACTTAAGCAGAGATTCACTTCTGCTCCTGTTCTACGGCAGCCTGATGTTTCTCTACAATTTCAGGTGGAGGTTGATGCCTCTGAAATTGGGGCAGGTGCCGTTTTGTCCCAAAGAGAACCAGAGACCTCTAAAAGTAACCCTTGTGCCTTTTTCTCTCGAAAATTTTCTCCCACTGAACGTAATTATGACGTGGGTAATCGGGAGTTATTAGCCATGAAGTGGGCTTTTGAAGAGTGGAGACATTGGCTGGAGGGAGCCAAACATCAGGTGGTGGTCCTTACGGACCATAAGAATCTAGTTTATCTGGAATCTGCCAAGCGACTTAATCCTAGACAGGCCAGGTGGGCCTTGTTTTTCACACGTTTTAATTTTGTGGTTTCATTTCTTCCTGGCACTAAAAATGTTAAGGCGGATGCCCTCTCGAGGAGTTTCCTGGCGGACTCTCTGAGTTATCTGATCCTTCTGTTATTTTGAAAGAGGGTGTAGTTCTTTCCGCCATCTCGCCCAATTTGAGACTGGCTCTGGAGGGGTGTCAGGAGGATAAGCCCGAGCGCTGCCCTGTTGGGAAATTGTTTGTCCCGGACCAGTGGAAAAAGAGTGTAATGTCTGAGATTCATTGTTCCGCGTTGGCCGGTCATCCCGGAATTTTTGGTACCAGAGACTTGGTTAGTCGGTCCTTTTGGTGGTCTACCTTGTCTCGTGATGTCAGGGAGTTTGTGCAGTCCTGCGGGACTTGCTCTCGCTCCAAGCCTTGCTCTCGTTCTAGTGGTTTGTTGATGCCATTACCTGTGCCCAAGAGACCATGGACCCATATCTCTATGGATTTCATTTCCGACCTCCCTGTTTCTCAGAGAATGACCGTCATCTGGGTTATTTGCGATAGGTTTTCCAAGTTGATACATCTTGTGCCATTACCTAAGTTGCCTTCCTCCTCTGAATTGGTGCCTTTGTTCCTTCAGCACGTGGTTCGTTTACATGGCATTCCTGAGAACATTGTGTCTGACAGAGGAGTCCAGTTTGTTTCCAGATTTTGGAGGACCTTTTGTTCTAAAATTGGTGTTCAATTGTCTTTCTCCTCGGCGTTTCATCCTCAGACCAATGGTCAAACTGAGAGAACAAACCAGACATTGGAGACTTATCTAAGATGCTTTGTGTCTGCTGATCAGGATGACTGGATCTCTTTTTTGCCTTTGGCTGAGTTTGCTCTTAATAATAGGGCTAGCTCTGCCACTTTGATGTCTCCATTTTTCTGTAATTCTGGGTTTCACCCTCGATTTTCTTCAGGACAGACGGAGGCTTCTGTCTGTCCAGGTGTTGACTCTGTTGTGGAGCGTATGCAACAGATTTGGGACCAGGTAGTGGAGAGGTTGTCCCTCTCTCAGGAGAGGGCCCAGCGGTTTGCTAACCGGCATAGGACTGATGGTCCTCAGTTTAAAGTGGGGGACTTGGTCTGGTTGTCCTCAAGAAATATTCCTATGAGGTGGCATCTCCTAAATTTAAGCCTAGGTTCATTGGACCTTATAAGATCATGGAGATTCTTAATCCTGTTTCTTTTCGTTTGCTTCTTCCAGGGACATTTAAGATCCATAACGTGTTCCACAAGTCCTTGTTGAAGAGGTTTGTTGAGCCAGTGGTTCCTACTACTGTGCCTCCTGACCCTGTTTTGGTTGAGGGCAATCTGGAGTATGTGGTTGAGAAAATATTGAATTCTCGTTTTTCTAGACGGAAACTCCAGTATTTGGTTAAATGGAGAGGTTATGGTCAGGAAGACAATTCTTGGGTGTTTGCTTCGGACATCCATGCTAGGAGACTCATCCGTGCGTATCATAGAACTCATCCTGACCGACCTGGTTGCTCAAATGAGGGTTCGGTGACCCCTCCTCAAGGGGGGGTACTGTTGTGAATAGGCTGGAAATGAGTTCTGAGCAGAAGCTCCCTCTGGTGGTTACAAACGGTACTGGACTGTCCAGTGAAGATTGTGAGGATTGGGAATCAGGTGTTACTGACTGGTCTTATATAAGGGAGTCGCCTTCCCATCAGGGTTGCCGGTGATCAATTGTTCTGGTCTCAATCTTTGATTCCTGTTTCCTTGGTAGCCTGCTGTGTCGTGTCTGAATCTCCTGCTAACAGATAAGACATTTTCTTCTTTTTGTTTTTGTGCTTGATTTTTGCATTTTGTCCTGCACTTCTGTGGGGGCCTTCAGGGTCCCCTCTGGGGGCTTTTTGCCCTCTCAGTTCAGTTCAGCCACTGATGTTTGTACATTTGCTTTTTCCAGTTTTTTCAGTGGCTGCTGTTTTGTTTTTGGTTACACCAGAGAACTAATTTAGGTGGTAGAGGTCGTGTGATCTCAGGTGTTTTTGAAATTAGTAGAGTTGGTGCTTTTCAGGGTTTTTTGGGATTGCAGTAAGTGCCCTTCCTATCCTTTTCTATTTAGTAAGTTTGGGCCCCAGCGTTTGCTCATACTATTTTCTGTCTGTGTCAGTATTTCTTCTTGTCTAACCGCCATTACATGTTTGGGGGCTTTCTATGTTCTTTAGGGATCTGCTCCGGGGCAGATAGCTTTCCTCTTTCTATCTTTAGGTGTAGTTAGTTTCTCAGGCTGTGACGAGGCGTCTAGGACCAACGTAGGAACGCTCCACGGCTGCCTCTAGTTGTGGTGGTTAGTCAGGGTACTGCAATCTCATAGTTTCCAACTGCTCTGGTGTATTTCCTTTTTGCCTGCTCTCCTCAGCTACCAAATCATAACAGGCGTCATGTCGCATTTGGAGAGCCCCTGATGCGCCTAAACAGTGGAAACCCCCCACAAGTGACCCCATTTTGGAAAATAGACCCCACAAGGAACTTATCTAGAAGTGTGGTGAGCGCTATGAAGCCTCAAGTACTTCACAGAAGTTTTATAACATACAGCCGTAAAAACAAAAAATCATTTTTTTTTTTTTCAAAAATGATTTTGTCGCCCCCAGTTTTTTATTTTCCCAAGGGTAACAGGAGAAATAGGCCAAATTGAACAATAACTCTTGTGGTCCAGAGTACGCTGATACCCCATATGCGGGGGTAAACTACTGTTTGGGCGCATGGCAGAGCTCAGAAGTGAAGGAGCACCATTTGACTTTTTCAACGCAGAATTGGCTGGAATTGAGATCAGACGCCATGTCACATTTGGAGAGCCCCTGATGTGCCTAAACAGCAGGAACCCCCCAATTCTAACTCCAACCCTAACCCCAACACACCCCTAACCCTAGTCCCAACCCTAACCACAAACCTAACCCTAACACACCCCTAACCGTAATCCCAACCCTAATCCTAACGTTAGCGCCAACCCAAACCCTAACGGGAAAATGGAAATAAATACATTTTTTTAATTTTATTATTTTTTCCTAACTAAGGGGGTGATAAACGGGGTTTGATTTACTATTTATAGCGGGTTTTTTATGATTGGCAGCTGTCACGCTAAAAGACGCTTTTTATTGCAAAAAATAGTTTTTTGCATCACCACATTTTGAGAGCTATAATTTTTGCATATTTTGGCCCACAGAGTCATGTGAGGTCTTATTTTTTGCGGGACGAGGTGACGTTTTTATTGGTACCATTTTTGAGCACGTAACATGTTTTGATCGCTTTTTATTTCGATTTTTGGGAGGTTAGAATGAACAAAAATCAGCAATTCATGAATTTCTTTTGTGGGAGGCGTTTATACCGTTTCGCGTGTGGTAAAATTGATAATGCAGTTTTACTCTTCGGGTCAGTACGATTACGGCGATACCTCATTTATATCATTTTTTTATGTTTTGGGGCTTTTATAGAATAAAAGCAATTTTATATAAAAAATTATTATTTTTGCATCGCTTTATTCTGCGAGCTATAACTTTTTATTTTTTCACTGATGATGCTGTATGACAGCTCGTTTTTTGCGGGACAAGATGACGTTTTCAGCCGTCCATGTTTATTTATACCGGTCTTTTTGATCGCGTGTTATTCCACTTTTTGTTCGGCGGTATGATGATAAAGCATTGATTTTTTGCTTCGTTTTTTTTTTTTTTTTAAGGGGTTCACTAAAGGGGTTAACTAGTGGGACAGTTTTATAGGGGGGTCGTTACGGACGCGGCGATACTAAATATGTGTACTTTTATTGTTTTGTTTTTTTTATTTACAGACAAAAATGAATTTATTGGGGAATATATTTTTTTTTTTTTATTGATTTTTTTTACCACTTTTTATTTTTATTTTTTTTACTTTTTTACTTTGTCCCAGGGTGGGACATCACAGTATTTTAGCAGATCGCTGGTGTGACAGTGTGCACAGCACTCTGTCACACCAGCGATCGCTCTGGCATTGCTGCAGGCTTCCCCAGCGCCTGCTCTTAGCAGGCACTGAGGAAGCCGCCTCCCTGCAGGACCCCGGCGCCATCTTGGATCCGGGGACCTGGAGGGAGGACGGGCCCTCGGAACAGCGCGACACATCGAGCTGCTCTGAGGGTCTCAGGGGGGCGCGCAGGGAGCCCCCTGCCTGCGCGATCCTCCCCTGTGCCCCGGGTACACCGCGATCATGTTTGATCGCGGTGTGCTAGGGGTTAATGTTCCGGGAGCGGTCCGTGACCGCGCCTGACACACAGTCACGGGTGTCAGCTGTGATAATCAGCTGACACCGGCGGCGATCAGCTGCGCTCCCCCGGAGCGCAGCTGATCGCCCATGACGTACTATTCCGTCCATGGGATAAGGTCCAGGGTCACATGGACGGAATAATACGTCTGATGGAATAAAGGGGTTAAACCTGCCTGGACATTTTACTGAAACCTCTTCCTGTGTCTACCTCAGCCGCAGCTGAGTGAGTGAAACACCTACAAATATATACTGTATATATATGTGTATTTATGTGCTCTGTGTATACATGTGTCTGTGCTATGTGTGTATGTGTGTACACATATTTGTGTGCACGGTGTATACATGCAGGTGTGTAAGCTACAATTTGTGTTCCACGTACAGTGTGTATGTAGCATCCACATTTATCAGCAATGCAGAAGAGATTTTATAGGTGTAAACATGTCAGCAATCACCCAAGGAACATGCAAAATGCTGCTCATTCATTGGGTGATTGGAATGTTTATAGCAGAACAAAAATCATTGTTCTCAGCAGCACATCACAGTGAAAGCTGCAGATGTGCTCCTGATAACACGACACTGTATGGGGACAGATTAATGTATTAATGTATTCGTGATCATTTTGCCCCATTACTCTTTGTCAGCCTGTGTAAAGATCTCAGTGAACAAGCCCTGAACGACTTCAACATTGACAATCATCTGAACTCCGCTCATGTAAATGCAACCAAAATGTTTGAGTGTGATGGTGCAATATGTTCGCATTTAGGGTCCCACTTCAGACTCTTTCAACCTTAATGTGAAGGTAATCACATCCTATTTGGGCAAAGCGTTAGGAATTACAACTCTTTAATATGTACCAGTCTCTTTTTAAGGGAACCAAAAGTAATTGGACAATTATTCCTAAAAGCTCTTTAATTGGCTGCATGAGTTATTCCCTCATTAATCTATTATCCATTGACCAGGTAAAAGGTCGGGTGCTAGCATGAGAGGGAGCAAAAATGTTAGGAGTGGCCTAATCAACTCTTTGGTACATTCTGCAAAAAAAAAGAGCACACTGGTGAGCTTGTGAACTCAAAAAGGCCTCGACGTCCACAGAAGGCAACAGCTGTCGATTATCGCACAATCCTTTCCATGGTGAAGAAAAAACATTTCACTACATTTACCCACGTGAAGGACACTCTCCAGGAAGTGGGTGTTTCAGAATCTAACTCTACCACAATGAGAAGAATTCATGATCTCAAATACAGAGGGTTTCTCACAAGGTGCACACCAAGCCTTAAAACCAGAAAAGCCACATTAGACCTTGCCAACAAAACATCTAAATAAGCCAACTGAGTTATGTAAAAGCATTCTTTGAACAGATGAAACTAAGATCAACCTGTACCAGAATGAAAGAAGAAAGTATGGAGAAGCTTGGAATGGCCCTTGATCTATAGCAAATCACATCCTCTGAATAACATGGTGGAAGCACTGTGAGGGCATAGGCATGCATGACTTCCTATTGGCACTGGGTTTATTGGTGATATGACTGAAGACAGAAGCAGCCGGATTAGTTCTGAAGTGTACATTTATTACTGAATTAGTTTTGAGCCCCTGAAATGAGGAGGTATGGCAGAAAATTAGTTCCAATTCCTAAACCTTTCAGTGGATATTTTTGTTCAACTCCTTTAATTAAACCTGGAAGTCTAAACTTCAATTGCATCTCAGTTGTTTCACTTTAAATAAAAAAAATAGTGACATGCTGAGCCCAAATCACAAAGATTCAGTCACTATCTAAATATTTCTGGACCTAACTGTACACAGTGCCTACAAGTAGTATTCAACCCCCTGCAGATTTAGCTGGTTTGATAAGATGCAAATAAGTTAGAGCCTTCAAACTGCAAATGAGAGTAGGATTTATTAACAGAAGCATAAATCTTACAAAACAAAAAGTTATGTTGCTCAGTTGAATTTTAATAAATTTTAAACATAAAAGTGTGGGTCAATTATTATACAACCCCTATGTTTAATATTTCGTGGAATAACCCTTGTTTGCAATTACAGCTAATAATCGTCTTTTATAAGACCTGATCAGGCCGGCACAGGTCTGTGGAGTTATCTTGGCCCACTCCTCCATGCAGATCTTCTCCAAGTTATCTAGGTTCTTTGGGTGTCTCATGTGGACTTTAATCTTGAGCTCCTTCCACAAGTTTTCAATTGGGTTAAGGTCAGGAGACTGACTAGGCCACTCCAACACCTTGACTTTTTCCCTCTTGAACCAGGCCTTGGTTTTCTTGGCTGTGTGCTTTGGGTCGTTGTCTTGTTGGAAGATGAAATTACGACCCATCTTAAGATCCTTGATGGAGGAGCGGAGGTTCTTGGCCAAAATCTCCAGGTAGGCCGTGCTATCCATCCTCCCATGGATGCGGACCAGATGGCCAGGCCCCTTGGCTGAGAAACAGCCCCACAGCATGATGCTGCCACCACCATGCTTGACTGTAGGGATGGTATTCTTGGGGTCGTATGCAGTGCCATCCAGTCTCCAAACGTCACGTGTGTGGTTGGCACCAAAGATCTCGATCTTGGTCTCATCAGACCATAGAACCTTGAACCAGTCTGTCTCAGAGTCCTCCAAGTGATCAAGAGCAAACTGTAGACGAGCCTTGACATGACGCTTTGAAAGTAAAGGTATCTTACGGGCTCGTCTGGAACGGAGACCATTGCGGTGGAGTACGTTACTTATGGTATTGACTGAAACCAATGTCCCCACTGCCATGAGATCTTCCCGGAGCTCCTTCCTTGTTGTCCTTGGGTTAGCCTTGACTCTTCGGACAAGCCTGGCCTCGGCATGGGAGGAAACTTTCAAAGGCTGTCCAGGCCGTGGAAGGCTAACAGTAGTTCCATAAGCCTTCCACTTACGGATGATGCTCCCAACAGTGGAGACAGGTAGGGCCAACTCCTTGGAAAGGGTTTTGTACCCCTTGCCAGCCTTGTGACCCTCCACGATCTTGTCTCTCATGGCCTTGGAATGCTCCTTTGTCTTTCCCATGTTGACCATGTATGAGTGCTGTTCACAAGTTTGGGGAGGGTCTTAAATAGTCAGAAAAGGCTGGCAAAAGAGATCATTAATCCACACATGTGAAGCTCATTATTCTTGGTGCCTGAACTACTTCTTAATACTTTAGGGGGACCAAACAGAATTCTTGTGGTTTGAGGGGTTGAATAATAAATGGCACTCTGAATTAACTTTTAACGTTTTTTTTTAAAAAAAAAAAAATTAAAACAAAAATTTTTGCTGCAGTGCATTTCCCACTTCCAGGCTGATCTACAGTACAAATGTCACAATGCCAAGTTAACTCCGCATGTGTCAACCAGCTAAATCTGCAGGGGGTTGAATACTACTTGTAGGCACTGTATATAGCAGTTAGCAAGTACAGTCATGGCCAAAAGTTTTGAGAATGACACAAATATTAATTTTTACAAAGTCTACTGCTTCACTTTTTCTAATGGCAATGTGCATATACTCCAGAATGTTATAAAGAGATCAGCTTAAAAGCAATTACTTGCAAAGTCAATATTTGGCTAGAAAATGAACTTTATCCCCCAAAACACATTTCAACATCATTGCAGCCCTGCCTTAAAAGGACCAGCTAACCTCTTTTCAGTGATTGCTCCATTAACACAGGTGTGGGTGTTGATGAGGACATGGCTGGAGATCAATCTGTCATGATTAAGTAAGAATGAGACCACTGGACACTTTAAAAGGAGGCTGGTGCTTGGCATCATTGTTTCTCTTCTGTTAACCATGGTTATCTCTAAAGAAACATGTGCAGTCATCATTGCAATGCACAAAAATGGCCTAACAGGGAAAAGTATCGCAGCTAGAAATATTGCACCTCAGTCAACAATCTATCGCATCATCAAGAACTTCAAGGAGAGAGGTTCCATTGTTGCCAAAAAGGCTCCAAGGCGCCCAAGAAAGACCAGCAAGCGCCAGGACCGTCTCTTAAAAGTGTTTCAGCTGCGGGATCGGGCTACCAGCAGTGCAGAGCTTGCTCAGGAATGGGAGCAGGCAGGTGTGAGTGCATCTGCACGCACTGTGAGGCGGAGACTCTTGGAGCAAGGCCTGGTCTCAAGGAGGGCAGCAAAGAAGCCACTTCTCTCCAGAAAAAACATCATGGACAGACTGATATTCTGCAAAAGGTAAAGGCAGTGGACTGCTGAGGACTGGGGTAAAGTTATTTTCTCTGATGAATTCCCTTTTCGATTGTTTGGGACATCAGGAAAACGCCTCATTCGGAGAAGACAAGGTGAGCACTACCACCAGTCTTGTCTCATGCCAACTGTTAAGAATCCTGAAACCATTCATGTGTGGGGTTGCTTCTAAGCCAAGGGAATCGGCTCTCTCACAGTCTTGCCTAAAAACACAGCCATGAATAAAGAATGGTATCAGAATGTCCTCCAAGAGCAACTTCTCCCAACCCTCCAAGAGCAGTTTGGCGATCAACAATGCCTTTTCCAGCATGATGGAGCACCTTGCCATAAAGCAAAGGTGATAACTAAATGGCTCAGGGAACAAAACATAGAGATTTTGGGTCCATGGCCTGGAAACTCCCCAGATCTTAATCCCATTGAGAACTTGTGGTCAATCATCAAGAGACGGGTGGACAAACAAAAACCTAAAAATTCTGACAAAATGAAAGCATTGATTGTGCAAGAATGGACTGCTATCAGTCAGGATTTGGTCCAGAAGTTGATTGAGAGCATGCCAGGGAGAATTGTAGAGGTCCTGAAGAAGAAAGGTCAACACTGCAAATATTGACTTGCTTCATTAACTCATTCTAACTGTCAATATAAGCTTTGTTACTCATATGTTTGCAATTATATTTCTGTCTGTGATAAAAACATCTGTCAAACACACACATAAAAACCAGAGGGCAGCAGATCATGTGAAAATATAATATTTGTGTCATTCTCAAAACTTTTGGCCATGACTGTACAAGAATTGCTTTTCACTTCATGTTCTGTTTTACACAGATGCACAGATATATGAGTTGCAAGTAGTGTTGAGCGATAGTGCTCGATATCTAAAAATATCGTATCGAAATTGTATTGCCGATAACACTAAATATCGTCGATATCCGATTACGATAACGGAAGTCCAATGTAAGTCTATGGGAACAAAATATCGCAACTAAAAAAAACCTTTATTTCCTTGTAAACACTAAATATACACACATAGAATACATATATATATATATATATACATGTCATTGTGACATATATAAATACATATATGTATAGTTTATACACTTCTACATAGTAAAATATCCTCTGATTCAATTGCCGGGTAAAGCCGGCTTCTGTGAAAAGACAGAAGCACCCGACATGAAATAACACTTGGTGTACATAGGGTTAACCATGTCTTTTCATGTCGTTTGCAATCTGATTTGCACAAACAATTACATCAGTCTATGTGTGCAAAATTTCACACCTGTAGGGGTTAATTAAAGGTGTAAATTCGTTGTAAAAAAACGGACTTTTTTGCTACGAATTTACACCTTTAATTAACCCCTACAGGTGTGAAATTTTGCACACTTACACTCATGAAAACCTGAGAACAAAAAACGATCAAACAATCCCAAAGTATGAAAATAGAAAAACTTTATTAATTGTCAAAAACAGGGGAGCTGGAAGGATAACATACAACCAATTAGCACATGTGGGACAAGAACGCTTGTAGGAAGTCAGACAATAATATCAAAGATGGATGTATTAAATCTTATAGCTGACTGAGCGGTAACATAAAATGAACACCGTCTCAACAGAGAATGCAACAGTGCTGGATCAAAAAGCAATAGATGTGCATAAGGAACGTAATAGCCAGTGTTTATACCTGCTAACAGTCAGAGGAATGCTTCCTGCGTCCACCGCGACGCGCGTTTCGGCCTGTGTGCCTTTTTCACACTTACACTCATGTAATTGTTTGTGCAAATCAGATATCAACTACATGAAAAGACATGGTTAACTCTATGTAAACCAAGTGTCATTTCATGTCGGGTTCTGCATTTTCACAAAAGCCGGCAATTGAATTAGCGGCTATTATACTATGTAGAAGTGTATGAACTATAAATATAAATATATATATATAATGTGTCACAAATTGAATGACATGTATATATATATATATATGAGGTGTAAAATTGCTGAAAAAAAAGGCGTGGGCTCCCGCCCTATTTTCGCAACCAGACAGACAAAGCCAGTGAGTGGGGGCAGATAATAATAGCCCAGAGAGGGACCATTATTTTTGGCCCCCCCCGGCTACTAAAATCTGCCCCCAGACACCCCAGAAAGGGCAAATCTCTAATTAGATTTGCCCTTTCTGGCACTTTGCCCGTCTATTCCCATTGCCCTGTAGCGGTGGCGAATGGGTTAATAAGGGGTTAAAATGACCTTGCAATTGAAAGGTCACTTTAAGCCAGGTTAATAATTGAGAGCTGTCAATTAGACAACTATCAATTATTAATCCTATTGTATGAAAGAAAAATCAAACACACACACTTTAATAAAAAAGAAGTTTAATGAAATAATCACACAGTTTTTGACCATATTTTATTTTCCTGCTAAAACTATTTCCTGTAATAAAAATAAAATAATAAAGCAAAATTATTCTTACCAATCCGATGTACAGTCAGGTCCCACGGTGTAATCCTTCAGAAAGGGTTAATGTTTACTGCAGGGACCACAGCTAATGCTGCAGCCTCACAGTAAACCCCCAAATGAATAAGTTCCTCTCCTGGCTGACAGGAGAGGAAGTGGAAAGCTTAATTGATTGCTTTCCACTTTCACTTCAGGTCAGCCAGGGACACAATCAGTGACGTCAGAGGGAACTGGTTAACAAAAATAGGGGATCCCCTCGAAAAAAATTGGCGTGGGGTCCCCCCTATTTTTGTTAACCAGCCAGATGAAGCAGACCGCTGAGGCCTGGATTTTCAGGCTGTTAAGGAGCCAAGATCCATGGACCTTGCCAGCCTGATAATACCAGGCCACAGCAGTCTGCATATCTTGGCTGATTAACAAGAATAGGGGATCCCCTCGAAAAAAATTGGCGTGGGGTCCCCCCTATTTTTGTTAACCAGCCAGATGAAGCAGACCGCTGAGGCCTGGTTTTTCAGGCTGGTAAGGATCCAATATCCATGGACCTTGCAAGCCTGATAATACCAGGCCACAGCAGTCTGCTTAGCTTGGCTGGTTAACAAAAATAGGGGATCCCCTCGAAAAAAAAACGGCGTAGGGGTCCCCCTATTTTTGTTAACCAGCCAAGTAAAATGCAGACTGCTGCAGCCTGGTATTAAAAGACTGTCAAGGCCCATGGATTTTGGCCCTCAACAGCCTGAAAATACCAGGCTACAGCAGCCCCACATTTGGCGCATCAAAAGATGTGCCAATTGTGGCACTTTACCCGGCTCTTCCCACTTGCCCTGTAGCGGTGGCAAGCGGGGTAATAAGGGGTTAATGTCACCGTTGATTGCACGGTGACAATAAGCCCGGTTAATAATGGAGAGGTGTCAATAAGACACCGATCCATTATTAATCCCAAAGTTATTAAATGCATAAAAAAAATACAAAGCAAGAAAAAAGTATTTTAATGAAATAAAAGAGACAACACACTTTTCATTTCTTTTATTGTACTCTCATTCCTGCGACGCCATCGATCTCCTGTAAAAAAAGAAAAAAAACAAACCAACAGTATACCACCTGTCCGACGCAGTCCATAGTAACGACAGTCCCATGACGATCCAGCTCTGCTACATCGCAATGACAGGCAGAGCCTGTCATCGCGACGCAGCACAGCTGATTACCTGCTTCCCCGGCGGTGACGTCATCGGACTGACTGCTTTACGGCCGGGATTACCCAGCAGTCACTGCAGTTATCGCGAGAAACTGCATGTGACCGCCGGGGAGAAGAGGATGGCGGCCATGAAGCAGTCCAGGCCGTGACCGCCGGAGATCTTCTGCCAGGTAAGTGCCGCTGACTCCTGACAGACCCGATCGACGGACACTGACAGTGACAGACCCGACCGACGGACACTGACAGTGACAGTGACAAATCCGATTCCGGTATTCGATAAGACGAAAATATCGAAACGAATTATCGAAAGGCCGATAGGGCTAATATCGGCCGATATTTGCATTATCGTATCGCTCAACACTAGTTGCAAGTGGTAGCAAAGAGTTTTCAAAGCACTTTTCAACCATACGGCATGAATAACTTGAACTCTTCATCTCCTTGTTATCTTCTTTTAGTCTCTCTGTAGCAAATTTCTGCAGTAAAACTAGTGCCCAATCTATTCAGCCTAATCTTGTTCCTATGCCTCCAGGACCAGCTTACACCTCTTCAGTTCCAGTCCTTCTAGCTGCCTTGGGTCCACAATCCACAGCTTTATTTTGGTTTTAGGCTGTCCTACCACAGCTGGCTTTCAGGCTCTCTTCTGAGTGTTGGTGATCTCTGACTGTCTGGGTATCTCTGCCACTTCTTCTCCAGTATTGTTACTCTCAGGGCTTGCTACTATAGTAATCTCCCTTAACACACACACCCCAGTAATGTGACCCACATTCTTCTTGTCTCAGAACTACTCACTGATCACTCTGTAAGAAATCACTCCCTTCTACTTCCTAAAAACTAATTCCATCTGCAGGGCTGGCTAACTATTAATGCTACGTTGTTCTGCATCTACATTATACCGTCACTATCTCAACAAGTGAATAAATCTTAATTTTGCAGAGCATAGTAATGCCATAATCAATACTTGAAACATCACATATATAAACTGCAGCAATATTACAGTCATCATCATATATTCACTATTACATTATGCATTACAATCAACATATCTTCAGGGGGTGTTTCTCTGCCATACGCTTACTTAGCGACAGATGGTTGTCTGGTTTGGATAACAAGAGATATTTTTTTTTCGTTCTAAAGGATAACTAAATTGCTTACAACATTTAATTAAAGGAAAGCCGAAAAAAAATAGTAACTGCAGTCCAAATACATACCAGAATTAAAGAACCAACAAAAACATTAATTTAAGCCATGAGTTTAAATACATCTTAGTCATATTTGTTAAAACCCTCTTTTTCACAATTTTAGGCATTTGACGCTAGTAACCTATTTCCACTCTTGGGTCAGTTATAACAACGATAATACAAAAAGCTGAAATGTCCAAATAATAATAGAGACAATTATGTAGCTCAACTTTTAAAAAACATTGCCTTTAAATTGACTAACTTGGGTCAATTGTTTCAGGTAGCCTTCCACATCTTCTCACGAAAAGTTGCTGGAACTTTGTCCCATTTCTCCTGTCAAAACTGGCATAACCGAGTCAGATTTGTACGCCTCTTGTCAAAAGTGTATACAGGAGACAGTAGCTGCTGAAATGTTCCATGTTCAATTATATTAAATGGATGATTAACCCCTTCATGCGCCAAAGTTCCATTCTTTTAGTTTAATTTTTTTCCTCCCATTCTTCCAAAAGCCATAACCTTGTTACTTCTCTGTACACAGAGCCGTATGAGGGCCATTTTTTCCGCCCGATGATACAGAACAGCTGCTAACAGTCATCAGGTTCAAGGCAGAAAGTTTTCTCAGGAGAGATGGGAAAATGGAACATCTTACATAAATATACAGAGAGGTCACTTATCTCATGGTTGGTGCAGCTTACCTCTTAGATTAGGGGTAAAACCCTATACAAATCAGCTAGGTGTGGCCACCAATAATGGTGGTCACTAAGCTCTCTCTGGTAGACTTAATGTATATATGTCATGGGTGTATCGCCACGAGGATCGTCGCGATTACACACTCTGACTTCTCACAGCTGAGTTGCTGTTTCTTTGTGTTTGGTAATGAGGGAGTTAATTTTACCTAGCTCTTTGCTAAGACTAGGTCCAGCCTCGCCCGGCTGCTTTTGATTATGTTCTAATTAGATTCCTTCATATACCTGCCAGTCTGCTTGTTAGATGCCGGTGAAAGCATTCATGTAGTCTAGCAGACTGGATCGGTTCTGAGAATACTTAAGCTAAGAGTTCCTTAGTTGTTTTTACTCTTACAGCTTATAGTTTATCTCTGAGACCTTAGGTGTTCCTACTGTGTGTGAGTTGTATGTAAGACTTTATTTACTTTATTTCTTGTCTTTCTTGTATGTCTTTCTGTTCATTAACCGTTACCTGTTCATTCCCTTTGGTGGTAATCAGGGTCCTTCTTAGGACTAGATTACAGTTGGCAGGGATTGATAGGAGACAGGGTTTACGCTGGTGGCCTGGACCTCTGTACCTTTAACAGTACCTCCAGGTAGAGGGATTAGTTAGGACCCCAGTTTAGGGTCAGCATAGACCCGGTCACCCTCTAGCCGGAGACAGCGTATAACGGATTCCGTATTGACCCACTGGACATTCTGTCAGGTAATTCTATGTTATCATATATCTATGCGCATGTTATATAGTATGTTGCCCTTTTGATATAGATTACTGACATCACATATATATATCTGCTATACAGCGTGACATTTTCACCGGCCCATACTAAAGATTCTCCCCAGCTGTCATGGATCCAGTAGCCCAGCTGGCCCAGCAGTTGCAGGGGTTGTCCATGGAGTTTGCAGACATTAAGTCCAAGGTTTTGTCCCCCCGGAGCAAACCAGATCTGAACCTAAGGTTGCTCTCCCGGACAGGTTCACTGGTGGGCGGGACAAATTTTTTACTTTCCGGGAGGCATGTAAATTGTACTTTTGGCTGCGGCCTCGGTCATCTGGGAGTGAAGAGCAGAGGGTGGGAATTGTTATCTCGCTCTTACAAGGGGACCCTCAATCTTGGGCGTTCTCTATTCCTCCAGGCTCCCCAGATCTCCAGTCAGTGGATCGATTTTTTACTGCCCTGGGTCTGGTATATGATGATCCGGATCGAGTTTCCCTTGCTGAAACAAGTTACGTAAGATACGGCAAGGAAATCGTCCAGCGGAGGAATATTCTTCTGAGTTCCGTAGATGGGCAACAGATACTCAGTGGAATGACCCAGCTCTTAGGAGCCAGTTTTGTCAAGGGTTGTCTGACAAATTAAAAGATGTGTTGGCTCAGTATGATTCTCCTCCATCACTGGAGGCTGCTATGGCCCTCGCTATTCGCATTGATAGATGAATTCGGGGAAGACGCGAGGTAACTCCGCCTCCCGTGATGACTCCACCTACTACTAAAGTCCCTTATACTGAGGTTCCCCTGGTCTGTTCTGAGGAACCTATGCAGTTGGGAGGGACATCTTTTTGTAGGAAGGAATCGGCGGTGCGCCGCAAGACTAGAAGGTGTTTCTTTTGCGGGAGAGAGGGACATTTTGTTGGGGGGGTGTCCATCCCGGGCCTCTTTGAGCAAAGGAGTTAACCTGGGAGTGTGTATTTCGTCCCCAAATTCCTCTCAGTTTCTCGTGCCTGCGGAGGTGGTGATTGGTACTAGAACTGAGAGGATTTCTGTTTTTCTTGATAGTGGGTCCAGGGCTAATCTGGTGGACGCTCGGTTTGCCCAGGTGCATGGTATGCAACTGAGTGTATTGGCCAAACCGGTCCCTATAGTCTCTATTGATTCTAGACCTCTCGGTCAAGGTAGCTTGGTACAAGCTGTTCATAACATAGATCTTCGAGTAGGGGCAATACATAAAGAACAATTGTCTTGTTATGTGTTGGAGGGTCTACCTACTCCTATTGTGTTGGGACTTCCTTGGTTGGCTAAACATAACCCAGTGATTGATTGGCAATCCAGAAAGATAAGCCAGTGGGGTGAATTTTGCAGGAATAACTGCATGAGCACGGTCATCGGTGCGGTTGTGCCTAGGACTTTGTCTCCTTTTCTGGAGGACTTTGGGGAGATGTTCTCAGAGGAGGGGTGTAAAGAGTTACCTCCTCATCGCGCATATGACTGCTCAATAAAGTTGCTTCCTGATGCCTTATCTCGTACTTTCCCAGGGGCCGGGAAGACGGATGATCCGGTTCCTATTCCTCAGGGGGGAGTTGTAGTGTCAGCTGTATGCTCTGAGCTTGAGGGGGAGGTATTGGGGGCTCAGGGGGACGCCCCTGTGGGTTTTCCAGGGAGACTGATAGTTCCAGATCGGTTAAGACTGAAGGTTACGGGGAACCGTTACAAACGGATGGCTGATAGGGGGAGAGTTTCTGGTCTAGATCTGAAGGTGAACGATCTGGTTTGGTTGTCTACCAGGAATATAAAACTTAAAGTTTCCTCCTGGAGGTTGGGTCCCAGATTCATCGGGCCGTACAGCATCAGTTCCATAATTAATCCTGTGGCATTTCGTCTGGACCTCCCTCCTACGTTTAAAATTCATAATGTGTTTCACAAATCATTACTTAAAAAGTATGTGGCACCAGTCATACCGTCACCTCTACCTCCTCCTTCAGTGGTGGTCAATGATAACGTGGAATTTCAGGGGTCGAAAATCATTGACTCACGTCTCAGTCGCCGATCCCTTCAGTACTTGGTTCATTGGAGGGGGTATGGTCCTGAGGAGAGGACGTGGGTCCCTGCGTCGGATGTTAACGCAGATCGATTGGTTCGGACCTTTCACACAACTCACCCGGGCAGACCTGGCCCTGAGGGTCCGGAGTCCCCTCGTAGAGGGGGGGGTACTGTCATGGGTGTATCGCCACGAGGATCGTCGCGATTACACACTTGACTTCTCACAGCTGAGTTGCTGTTTCTTTGTGTTTGGTAATGAGGGAGTTAATTTTACCTAGCTCTTTGCTAAGACTAGGTCCAGCCTCGCCCGGCTGCTTTTGATTATGTTCTAATTAGATTCCTTCATATACCTGCCAGTCTGCTTGTTAGATGCCGGTGAAAGCATTCATGTAGTCTAGCAGACTGGATCGGTTCTGAGAATATTTAAGCTAAGAGTTCCTTAGTTGTTTTTACTCTTACAGCTTATAGTTTATCTCTGAGACCTTAGGTGTTCCTACTGTGTGTGAGTGTTGTATGTAAGACTTTATTTACTTTATTTCTTGTCTTTCTTGTATGTCTTTCTGTTCATTAACCGTTACCTGTTCATTCCCTTTGGTGGTAATCAGGGTCCTTCTTAGGACTAGATTACAGTTGGCAGGGATTGATAGGAAACAGGGTTTACGCTGGTGGCCTGGACCTCTGTACCTTTAACAGTACCTCCAGGTAGAGGGATTAGTTAGGACCCCAGTTTAGGGTCAGCATAGACCCCGGTCACCCTCTAGCCGGAGACAGCGTATAAACGGATTCCGTATTGACCCACTGGACATTCTGTCAGGTAATTCTATGTTATCATATATCTATGCGCATGTTATATAGTATGTTGCCCTTTTGATATAGATTACTGACATCACATATATATATCTGCTATACAGCGTGACAATATAACAAGCATTGAGAATACCAATAAAACGTAACCTTTAACCCCTTTCTGACATCTAAAGTACTATCCCGTCCATGTGCCCTGGGCCCGTATGACCATGGACGGGACAGTACGTCATCGCGATCAGCGGTACTCACCGGGGAGCGCGGCTGATCGCGGCCGGGTGTAGCTGATTCTCACCGCTGACACCCGGCACTAAGTGTTAGGAGCGGTCACAGACCACTCACCTTACTTTATCCCCAGAACACTGTAAATCAAAACCCCCCATTAGGGAAAAATAATAAAATAAAAAAATGTATTTATTTCCTTTTTCCCATTAGGGTTAGGGTTACAGATAGGGTTAGGGTTAGGGCTAAGGCTAGTGTTAGGGTTAGGGCTAAAGTTAGGTTAGGGTTGGGGCTAAGTTAGGGCTACGGTTGGGGCTAAAGTTAGGGTTGGGCTGGACTAAAGTTAGAATTAGGGTTGGAGCTAAAGTTGGGTTAGGGTTGGGGCTAAGTTGGGGTTAGAAAAAAAAGGGATGCGGCAGCTCTCACCATAAAAGTCCATACTTTATCATACACATGGGTTACACATCTTCAAAGGGAGAATGAGGTCAGGAGTGTGCGGCTGACGACTTGATCTTAGCCAAAAAGCCGAGAAGCGGTGTGCACCAAAGATTGGCTCATTCATGCAGGCATAGTCTGATACATTTCTATGCACTGTGAATCATTGGCACTGTGGTTTCCTTGCTGTGCAGCATGTTTTACTTTTTGTATTATTAAAGTTAGGGTTATGGTTGGGATGAGGTTAGGGTTGGGGTTGGGATTAAGGTTAGGAGTGTGTAGGTTAGGTTTGTGGTTAGCTTTTTGGTTAGGGTTGGGATTAGGGTTAGGGGTGGGTTAGGCAGAATTGGGTTTTCCCACTGTTTAGGCACATCAGGGGCTCTCCAAATGCGACATGACATCTGATCTTAATTTCAGCCATTTTATATTCAAAAGTAAAATGGCGCTACTTCCCTTCCAAGCTCTGCCATGCGCCCAAACATGGTTTACCCCCACACATGGGGTATCAGCATACTCCGGACAATTTGCACAACTTTTAGGGTCCAATTTCTCCTGTTACCCTTGGGAAAATAAAAAATAGAGGGAGAAAAAAAATCATTTTTTTATTTTTACGTCTCTACATTATAAACTTCTGTGAAGCACTTGGGGGTTCAAAGAGCTCACCACACATCTAGATAAAGTTTCTTAGGGGTCTACTTTACAAAATGGTTGTCATTTGTGGGTGTTCCTCTTTTGAGGCCCATCAGGGGCTCTCCAAATGCAACATGGCGTCCCGATCTCAATTCCAGCCAATTTTGCATTGAAAAGTCAAACGGCACTCCTTCCCTTCCAAGCTCTGCCATGCGCCCAAACAGTGGTTACCTGCATATATGGGGTATCATGTATTCACGCAAATTGTACAACAATTTTTGGGGGTCCAATTTCTCCTGTTACCCTTGGTAAAATAAAACAAATTGGATCAGAAGTAAATTTTTTGTGAAAAAAAGTTAAATGTTCATTTTTATTTAAACATTCCAAAAATTCCTGTGAAGCACCTGAAGGGTTAATAAACATCTTGAATGTGGTTTTTGAGCACCTTCAGGTGTGCAGTTTTTATAATGGTGTCACTTTTGGGATTTTCTATCATATAGACCCCTCAAAGTGACTTCAAATGTAATGTGGTCCCTAAAAAAAAATGATGTTGCAAAATGTCAAATCACTGGTCAACTTTAAACCCTTATAACTTCCTAACAAAAAAAATTTGGGTTCCAAAATTGTGCTGATGTAAAGTAGACATGTGGGAAATGTTACTTATTAAGTATTTTGCGTGCCATATATCTGTAATTTAAGGGCATGAAAATTCAAAGTTGGAAAATTGCAAAATTTTCAAACTTTTCGCCAAAATTTCCATTTTTTTCACAAATTTAAAAAAGAAAGTTATGACAAAGAATTTTTATCATGTTATGAATACAGTATGTCATGAGACAACAATGTCAGAATTACCGGGATCCATGTAAGCATTCAAAAGTTATTACCTCATAAAAGGACGTGGTCAAAATTGTAAAAATTGGCCTGGTCATTAACATGCAAACCACCCCTTGGAGATAAAGGGGTTAATAAACAATAGTAATAGCCAAGCTCAAGAACACATATGTAAATTTTAGAAATAGAGGTATTCAAATAGAAATGTGCTCAAACATTATACCGTATATACCCATGTATAAGCCGAGATTTTCAGCCCATTTTTTAGGGCTGAAAGTCCCCCTCTTGGCTTATAAGCGGGTCATATACGGGGGTCGGCGGGGGAGGGGGAGCGGGGGTGTCGGATAATACTCACCCCTACGCCCCCTGCTTCCCCCCAAGATCTCCGGCTCCTTCCTGCAGCTGTCACATGGCACCGTCATTAAAGTCATGAATAGCACATATTCATGACTTTAATGAGCGGTAGCACGTGACTGCTGCAGGGCTGAAGAGCTGCGGAGAGCGCCGGAGGAGAGGCTGCAGAGACCGCGGCGGAGGGGTGAGTATTTGTGAATTTTCCTTCCCTCGTCCACCGCAGCGCACTGCTCCCTCGGTCTGACTCCTCTGTTGTGAATGATCAGGCAGAGGGCGCGATGACATCATTAGTGCGGGCCCCCGACCCCTGCCAGATCAGTCACGCACAGAGGAGTCAGACCGAGGGAGCAGTGCGCTGCGGTGGACCGAGGGGACAGATAAATATCTCAGGTGCCGGGGTCCTGAGCGAGCGGTGACACCGGCACCTGTCCCCCCATTAGCGCGCCGGTGTCACCGCCTGCTCAGGACACCGGCACCTGGCCCCCAGCGATGAGAGGTGAGTATGTCATTTTTTTTTTTTTTTTGCGCTGCAGCAATGAGGCCTATATATGGGGCATAATTGTGCAGCATATGGGGCATAATATGGAGCATATGGGGGCATAATATGGAGCATATGGGGCAAAAGCTGTGGAACATATGGGGCATAATATGGAGCATATGGGGCATAAGCTGTGGAACATATGGGGCATAATCTGCAGCATATGGGGCATAATCTGGAGCATATGGGCATAAGATGGGAACATATGGGGCATAATATGGAGCATATGGGGGCATAAGCTGTGGACATAGGGGGCATAATCTGGAACATATGGGGGCATAAATATGGAGCATATGGGGCATAATATGGAGCATATGGGGGCATAATATGGAGCATATGGGGGCATAATATGAAGCATATGGGGGCATAAGCTGTGGAACATATGGGCATAATCTGGAGCATATGGGGGCATAATCTGTGGAACATATGGGGCATAATATGGAGCAATGGGGGCATAATCTGTGGAACATATGGGGCATAATCTGGAGATATGGGGGCATAATCTGTGGAACATATGGGCATAATCTGGAGCATTATGGGGCATAAAACTGTGGATCATACGGGGGCATAATCTGTGAATATAGGGGGCTAATCTGGAGCATATGGGGCATAATCTGTGGAGCATATTGGGCATAATCTGTGGAGCATATGGGGGCATAATCTTTTGGGGCATCATATGGCGCATAATCATTTTTCACCCTAGGCTTATACGCGAGTCAATTAGTTTTCCCTTTTTTTGTGGCAAAATTAGGGGGGTCGGCTTATACACGGGTCGGCTTAATACATGAGTAATACGGTAAATTTTAAACAAAGGCTGAACATAACAATAAAATGCACATGATGGACAATAGTGCAAGTAAAAAAAAAAAAAATGGAAAGGTCTCATCCGTATCCTTTG
>JARQOD010002114.1:55967-83451 GCA_033576555.1 Oophaga sylvatica
GCCGGTGTCACCGCCCCAGGACACCGGCACCTGGCCCCAGCTAGGTGATATGTCATTTTTTTTTTTTTTTTGCGCTGCAGCAATAGGCCATACTATGGGGCATAATTTGCAGATATGGGGCATAAATGGACATATGGGGGCATAATATGGAGCATATGGGGCAAAAGCGTGGAACAAATGGGCATAATATGGGCAAGGGGGCAAAAGCTGTGGAACATATGGGGCAAATCTGCGCAAAATGGGGGCATAATCGGAGCATATGGGGCATAAGATGTGGAACATATGGGGCAAATATGGGATAAGGGGGCATAACGGAACATAGGGGCATAACTGGAACAAGGGGGGCATAATTGGACTATGGGCATAATATGGAGCATAGGGGGCATAATATGGAGCATAGGGGCATAATAGAAGCAAGGGGGGCATAAGCGTGGAACTAGGGGGCATAATCAAGCATAGGGGCATAATCTGTGAACAATGGGGCATAAAATGGAGCATAGGGGGCATAATCTGTGGAACATATGGGCATAACTGGACAATTGGGCATAACTGTGGAAAAGGGGGCATAATCGGAGCATATTGGGCATAATCTGTGGATCATACGGGGGCTTTAATTCTGTGAATATAGGGGGCATAACTGGAGCATATGGGGAAAAATTTCGGGTGGAGAAATTTTGGGGCATATTCTGTGGAGCAAATGGGGGCAAAATCTTGGAGCATCAATGGCGCATAATCATTTTTCACCCTAGGCTTATACGCGAGTAAATTAGTTTTCCCGTTTTTGTGCAAAATTAGGGGGTCGCTTTACACGGTCGCTTATAAAAGATATATACGGTTAAATTTTAAACAAAGCTTATCATAACAATAAAAGCACAATGACAATATGCAAGTAAAAAAAAAAATGGAAAGGTCCACCTTCCTTTGTAGCCGATGTACCCATAGAAAAGGTGCGGAGGAAAAAAACAGGTAATTCAGTAAGCCAATATCCCCGTCAACCCATCATAACTGCTGCCATAAAAAGGGAAAGTACCCAAAAGTGGACCTAATATAAAAACCCAAATCCCTTCCAAAATTTTTCTTACTTGCACTGTGGAACCACATTTCTGTGAAAAAGGAGGTCTTGACTTTGTCCCCACCATCTTCTTATGTGTTCCCACACCCCGTGGTTTCATGTATTCAATTTGACCTCTTTTGGGTATTATATTTACATAATATTACCATATCCTTTTTTTTTCCTTTGTTCTATTAGGTTTATTTCACACATTTTTTGCTCTAAATAGAACTTAGTATTTTAATACTTTATATTGCCTTTATATTTGGATATTTTTTTTTTTTATTTTTCCCTTTTCATATTAAAGCGCCATGGAATAAATGGCGCTATATAAATGTATAAAAAATAATAATTCTTTCTTATGCACTTTGAAGGTTTAAAAATAAAGTATTTTTGACATTTTTTTGCAAGCTTTTCTTTATTTTGGATACCGGTGCCAAATACACCTATTTCTCCCCTTTAAAACACTTGAAAAGTTTTGGTGTATGGCACAGAATCCTCATTTATTTCTTTCAGTCCGATCCATTTCTCTGCTAATAGATGAGTGAAATCAATAGGCTGTAAGCCAGACACTGCATCACACTTACCTTTGCAATTGGTAACTTATACAAGTCTCATCTGTGTGCATTTCTAATACTAGTTAAGGAAGGTCAGGGCCTAGCCCTTTAATTGTTTATGCTGCTACTGATATTCACATGTATATGATTGTTTGTATTTCACTGTGAAGTTATTTTCGTGTCTTTTGTATTGTATTTCAGCATTCTTTAGTAAAGTTAGTACATCCTTTGGGAACATAGAGGAGGGCACTTAGAGTATGTGTTCATAGACTGGGTAAGTGTAGTTTCGCAAATGGCCACTAATGGGGTATATTAGTGGGTCAGTTAGGAAGCTACTAGATGGTTTAGTAAGGGCACTTCTGTAGGACACCAAAGGGTTAAGTAGAGAAGTGTCAGCTGGGAACTTGTGTGAGGGACTTCCTAGATAGATTCAGTCGGGGGTGACCTGCTACTGCTCGATGTCCATGGTCCTGGGCCAGTAGCTGACACACTAGGAGTAGGTGTGTGAATGGTACCTACAGCGATAGCGAAGCAGGTGTATAAGACACCGTGGGAACATCAGCCAGAGTCTGAGCTGATGAGTGAAGCCAGTGAAAGAGCCACTGTGGGACCGTTCAGCATAAGTGTTTTTTATTCTGAAGTAGTCGAGTGTGCCACCAGCGAGTACACGGGCAGGATAACCAGAAGGGGGTGGACGACCTAGTAGATGTGTATTCCGTGACTGGATAGAAGTCAGTTCCAGGAAAGAGATTGAAGTGCCGTTTCACCAGCTCCTCGCCCACATTTACTTTGTGGTCCATTCTGGTGTAGTTGAAGAAGTGAAGCGGAGCTGTAGAAGATGTATTGCTGGTACCGTGTCCAACTTGCTAATGATGTCTTGAATGTGCTGTGCCCGGAGTAAAATAAAGCGAGTTGTTTGAAGTTATTCTGGGCTCTGACTCCAATCAATTCAAACCCCGGGACAGATGAAGCAGTTGCCAGCGCAGAAAGTGCAGTAGCGCTGACAAGTCCACCCACCGGCTAAGGTATTACACTAGGCAACGACCCTCCTCCATGAATTGGTGGGTTTGTGAGTGCTCCTTTACTGACCCCACATTTATCTATCAGTATCGTGGCATTCTACTAGAGCATTTGGTAAATCTGACCTGCTATTGGTATGTCTGTATCTTTACTGTGATGTTTTTTGTAAAACCTGACAAGAACAGTTTTTAGCTTCCTCTCTTCAGAAAGCAGTGGATTTCTTGGTGGACTCTTTGGCAGATGCAGTTAGATTAGCTGCCCATTCCAGTCCCCTTATCAACTCAGCTCATTCAGCCAAATTATTCTAAAGGTGGGTATAAGTTGAATGGAGCAGGTCAGATATGACCTTGTCAGATGTGACATCATTTTAAGTGTGACATCTTTGAAGTGTTACATCAGAAATATATCCAGAATGATACCCATGGTATATTCCCCTTCATGCTGTCATGCCCTGATCCATCTACTTTCATCCACAAGTACGTCTGAAGCATCTCTTATCCAGAATACCCACTGCACCCCAGAATCCTATGTACTCCCCTTTTAACTGGTACGTCTGAAGCATCTCTCTATCCAGAATACCCACTGCACCCCAGAATCCAATGTACTCCCCTTCTTGTTTTAACTGGTACGTCTGAAGCATCTCTCTATCCAGATACCCACTGCACCCCAGAATCCTATGTACTCCCTCTTCTGTTTTAACTGTACGTCTGAAGCATCTCTCTATCCAGAATACCAACTGCACCCCAGAATCCTATGTACTCCCCTTTTCTGTTTTAACTGGTATGACTGCTGCTTTTTCCTATTTTAATTCCATGTAGAATTCAGATTTAATGAATACATATTGATATGTCTGTGATCCTCACTCCTATGCCTATCCCTCCATCTTAAATCTGTCTTTCTTCAGCTTTGGTGCTAGGCAAATGTTTCTATTAACTGCAATCTGTTAATTGCTCCTTCTGTGAAACTCTCCTCCTGCTCCTTTCTCCTCCCCTCTCTCTCTCCCCACCTGGCTTCATTTCTTGGACATTTGAATGGTTATAAGTTGAATGGAGCAGGTCAGATATGACCTTGTCACATGTGACATCATTTTAAGTGTGACATCTTTGAAGTGTTACATCAGAAATATATCCAGAATGAGTCCAGAAATCGGTCAGAAGGTAAGAATAATCACTGTCTTTAAATTTTTCTTGCCTTTCTTTTACCCTGCTCTTTAACCATGCTCACATTTGCCCTCACCGTTTTTGCTCCACTAATCTTCACTCTCCTTCACATCCCCAAACCCCTGCAAGCTCGAGCCAAATAACTGTCTCCCCCTATCTCTTATCCCCCCCACATCGCCTCATTGCAGACCTGCTTCTTAACCTCAGACGTCCCCACAAAATATAACGTAAGCCGGTCACTCTCCTTCACCCATTCGCTTTCCTTCTCTGCTTCTTCTCACTGCTGGAGACATATCCCCAATCATGGCCCCCTCTGCCCCATTCCGACCCACTAATCCTCATCCTATACTATACTCTCCCTCTAATCTCCAATGGCCGTCATATACCGACCACCGGGCTCAGACACTGCCTTCATTGACCAATTCTCCACTGGCTTTTTCACTTTCTCTCTGCTGACATCCCCACCATCATCATGGGTGATTTTAATATCCCTATTGATACCTGCCAGCCATAGCCTTCAAACTCCTGTCACTTAATTCATCCTTTGACTTACTCAGTGGTCCTCCACAGCCACCCACACAGACGGACATACATTAGACCTCATCTTCACTCGTCTCTGTTCCCTATCCAATCTCACAATCTCTCCCTTCCCCTATCAGACCACCACCTACTCACCTTCTCATCCTGTCCTCTTCACCTGCCCCCTATGTCCAGCCACTGGCACATCCTCGCAGAAACTCCGACACTCTAGACATTCACAGACTCTCAGACTCTCTTCTACCTCGTCCTCCTATCTTCACTCCATGACATAGACAGCGCCACCGCTTTCTATAACCCACCCTCACATCTGCCATAGACTCAGTCGCCCCTCTCATGCACGGCAAAGTGCAACGAATCAATAGGCAACCCTGGCACAACAGTCTAACCAAAAAACTTCGACAATCATCCAGGGTCGTGGAGTGGCATTGGAAGAAAACACGTCAGCCAGACGACTTCACTGCTTTCAAACAAGCTACACTTCCCTTCAAAATAGCCCTCACCTCTGCTAAACAGACCTATTTCACAAACCTTGTATCTTCATTATCCTACAACCCAAAACAACTGTTCAGCACATTCAACTCTCTCCTCCCCCACCACTGCCACCTCCAACTCCCCTCATCTCTGCCAAAGACTTTGCCACCTACTTCAAAAACAAGATCGACCAAACAAGGCAAACCTTTACTGTTCCATCATTCCAACCACTCCATATACCAGACCTTTGCCCTTCCCTACTAACCCCCTCTCCAACATCACTGAAGGAGAATTTACTCATCTCCTTTTCAAATCACACCTTACTATCTGTGCACTTGACCCCATCCCTTCCCACCTGCTCCCTAACCTCACTAACACGCTCATCCCAGCCCTAACCCATCTCTTCAACCTATCGATATCTTCTGGTATCTTTCCTCTGCCTTCAAACATGCCACCATCACACCCATCTCAAAAAAACAAACCTTGACCCAACTGCTATGCCCAGCTATCGCCCAATATCATTGCTCCCGTTTGCTTCCAAACTCCTTGAGCAGCATGTCCACGCTCAACTTTCCTCCCACCTCTCATCTAACTCTCTCCTTGACAACCTCCCAAACTGGCTTCCGCCCCACCACTCCAGTGATACTGCCCTGACCAAAATTACTAATGACTTACTCACAGCCAAAGCTAACAGACAGTTCTCCATCCTCCTCCTCCTTGACCTGTCCTCTGCCTTTGACACAGTTGACCACTGCCTACTGCTACAGATTCTTTCTTCCCATGGCATCAAAGACCTTGCCCTGTCCTGGATCGCCACTTACCTTTCCGACCGCCCATTTAGCGTTTCCCACTCTACCTCCTCATCCCACCCTCTCTGTTGGAGTCCTCAAGGCTCTGTCCTAGGACCCCTACTTTTTTCCATCTAAACCCCTTGGCTAGGACAACTCAAAGTCCCATGGCTTCCAGTACCACCTGTATGCGGACGATACTCAGATCTACCTCTCTGGCCAAGATGTCACCTCTCTGCTGTCCAGAATCCCTGAGTGTCTATCAGCCATATCCTCTTTCTTCACCTCTCGCTTCCTAAAACTCAATGTAGACAAAACCGAACTCATCATCTTTCCTCCATCTCACGTATCTTCCCTACCCGATCTATCTATTATGTAAATGGCATCACGATCTCTCCCGCACCTGAAATCTGCTGCCTCGGAGTAACTCTCGACTCTGCCCTGTCCTTCAAACCACACATCCAAACTCTTGCTACCTCCTGTCGCCTCCAACTTAAAAACATTTCCAGAATTTGTCCATTCCTCAGCCCTCAATCTACTAAAACTCTTGTGCATGCCCTCATCATCTCCCCCTTGATTACTGCAACACCCTCCTCTGTGGCCTCCCCGTCAACTCTCTTGCACCACGCCAGTCTGTCCTCAACTCTGCTGCCAGACTAATCCACCTCTCCCCTCGCTACTCCCCTGCTTCTCCCCTCTGCAAATCCCTCCACTACCTCCCAACTCCCCAACAAATCCAGTTCAAACTACTAACACTGACCTACAAAGCCGTCCACAACCTGTCCCCTCCCTATATCTCTGAACTAATCTCCCAATATCTTCCTTCACGTAATCTTCGATCCTCCCAAGACCTCCTACTATCCTCCACACTTATTCGTTCCTCACACAACTGCCTCCAAGATTTCTCCCAAATATCCCCCATCCTCTGGAATTCCACGCCTCAACATGTACGATTATCCACCACCCTTGGATCCTTCAGACGGAACCTTAAAACCCATCTCTTCAGGAAAGCCTACAGCCTGCAATAACCATTCCGCCTCCCGCCACCACCCGAGCTGCCGCCTCGCACCACCACCCAAGCTGCCGCCTCGCTGCCACCACCAGAGCTGCCGCCACCACCAGAGCTGCCTCACCCCCGACCTTCTGTTTCTTCCCCATTATCCCTTAGAATGTAAGTCCGCAAGGACAGGGTCCTCTCCCCTCTATACCAGTCTGTCATTGTAAATTTGTTTACTGTAAACGATATCTATAACTTTGTATGTAACCCCTTCTCATGTACAGCACCATGGAATAAATGGCCCTATATAAATAAATAATAATAATAAAAAGGTGAAAAAGAAAATGTTTCGACAGCTAGGTTATGTACAATTCCATATGAAAGAGAATATATATTTGGTTTCTTCTGAGATGAGATTTTGGCCCAAGCTGCTGATATACCTTAAACAGACCCAGGAGGTTCTTTCAAAGGGGAAGAAGGTTTACAAAACAGAGAACCCCAATGAGAAGGAACACAAGTGGAGATTCTTAAGGGGAAAGAAAGAATGAGGGCTTTCTTTTTGGAATCCCATCATCAGTCAACAAAGAGGGAGAACAACAATGACACCAAATGGGGGGGCAAAAGGGAAAATAACAGTTTTATCAAAATTGGAAAAGATTACATCAAATCCCTGGAACCCAAATATAACACAACATGGGTTAGAACTAGAATTTCTTTTTTCCCAAGGAAAAATTTCTCTCTACCATCTCTCGGTATGAAAGAAAATGATGGCCTTAGAGCAAGAGATCACTTTTCTGGTGAAGGAGCGTGTTTTGCCCCACTGAAAAGGAAGCTTGGGGATTTTACTCTTGTATCTCCTTAGTAAAGAAACTCAACAGGAAGATGAGGACTAATATAAACTTTCAAAGATGGAATAAATTTCTAAAATGCAAAAAAATCAAAATGAAATTAATAAAAGCTACAGTAGATCTGTTACATCAGCACTATTTCATGGTAATACTGGACATTCAAGATTCTTACAACCATATGTCAATTCAAAGACACTGTCAAAAATTCTTAAGAGTAGCCTTTGTTTTTCTAACAATGAAATAAAATGGCTTTGGTCACATAATCCAAACGTCAGTCCGTTCTTGTCTTTTGTCAAGATGGGATGCAGTCAGAAGAAACACAGCTCTTGGAGACCCGTGTCTCAACTGTCAGAGGAGATATATCATAAGCACAGATACTGAAGTGCTGCAACATGAGAAAAATATATATTTTCCAAGATTGACTAAATACGAAGACTAAAGTTGGGCAAAATATCATTTGTGCCCTGTGAGGCAAGAAAATGTATTTCTACTCCTGACAAACAAATCTCCAGCAGCTACAGTATGTGTGCTTATTGTTAGAGTTTGCGGATCTGTTAAAAATACTTATTTTAGTATATTTTTTCCAGGACTTGTTACCAGATGCGATACTCTAAAGAAAATGTCACAATGTTTCTTATAAAAAAAAATGTAGTGGTTTATTGGACTGTCCATCAAAAAGCATCATTGCAGCAAAACATAAAATGAGTGAAATAGTACAAAGAGATTGTCCATAGCAAAGTTTTTATGCTTCTTTCCATAGGTCCTGAATGGTAAATGATATCTGTCTCTGTCAGGAGCATCTTTGGAAGCAACACTGGTTAGAATATCTTACATAACAGCTGTTCATTCAACATAGTGTCCCTGGAGTGAAACTGAAGAGAGTGAAGAAGAGAGCCCCCTCCCTTCCTGTAGCCATGTTATATATACGTTCCTCAGAGCACGTGGTGTCTATATATGGGATTGACACTTTACCATACAGAAATAACATCTGTAATGTCAGCGAAAGTCAATGTGCTCGGTACAGAATTGAGTGTAATAAGAATAAATCCATAACCAATAATTAATATTTAACAATTCCCCTTTTGAGGGTGGCAGACATTAATTGGAACCCTCAAAGTAGAGAAGTTCATCTTTAGGATAATCAGATTTTCTTTCTTCTTTTCTTGGCAAAATAATTAAATGTACATAATGATAATAATAATAAGATCAGATTATTGTTATACGTACTCAGTAACATAATTATTTGAATTTATATTATGGTAAGTCGTGATCAATCTATATATATATATATATATATATATATATATATATAATTGAATGTGTGTATGTGTGTGTGTGTGTATCATCAACCAATCACGAAGCATCACCGAGCTGTTTAAAAGCAGATGAGCGGTGATTGGTTGCAAGGAAAACTGTTGCTCAGCAACCAATCACTAAGCATCTTTCATTTCACCAGAGCTGTATAAAAGATGAAAGCTGAGCTGTGATTGGTTGCTATGAGCAACAGTTTTCCTTGTAGACAGTTGTGGTAACTGAGGCCTATTATTCTTATCATTTCTATGGTGTTATCATCCTTCTGTAAAGCTGGAAATAACACAATTACTGTGCCGACACAGACTGCAGGGGGAGCCCAGTATCACACAGGATAGGATTAGATACAGGCTCAGCAGTCAGTATCACACAAAAGAGGATTAGATACACAGCTCAGCAGACTATCACACAGGATAGGATTAGATACACGGCTCAGCAGACAGTATCACACAGGATAGGATTAGATACAGTGCTCAGCAGACAGTATCACACAGAAGAGGAATTAGATACACCGGCTCAGCAGACAGTATGATAGACAGGAAATAGGATGAGATATACATGGCTTAGCAGTCAGTATCACACAGAAGAGGATTAGATACACGGCTCAGCAGACTATCACACAGGATAGGATTAGATACATGGCTCAGCAGACAGTATCAAAGGAGAGGATTAGATACACGGCTCAGCAGACTATCACACAGGATAGGATTAGATACATGGCTCAGCAGACAGTATCAAAGGAGAGGATTAGATACACGGCTCAGCAGACTATCACACAGGATAGGATAGATACACGGCTCAGCAGACAGTATCAAAGGAGAGGATTAGATACACAGCTCAGCAGGCGGTATCACACAGGATAGGAGTAGATACAGGCTCAGCAGACAGTATCAAAGGATAGGATTAGATACACGGCTCAGCAGACAGTATCACACAGGATAGGATTAGATACAGCAGCTTAGCAGTCAGTATCACACAGAATAGGATTAGATACATGGCTCAGCAGACAGTATCACACAGGATAGGATTAGATACACAGTTCAGCAGGCAGTATCAAACAGGATAGGATTAGATACACAGCTCAGTAGACAGTAACTCACAGGATAGGATTAGATACACGGCTCAGTAGAATGTATCACACAGGATAGGATTGGATACACAGTTCAGCAGACAGTATCACGCAGGATAGGATTAGATACACGGCTCAACAGACAGTATCACACTGTTAGGGTCTGCGGAACGCACCAAATATATGATGTGGAGAGGTGCGTTCGCAGCCCGGGGTCCACCGTGCAGGTGGAGCCTGCTACTAGTAAAATGGCGCAAGAAGCGAACTCTGTTATCCCGCAGAGTCGCCAAAATAAACGCCGTAACGAGCTGTGGCAATATGAGCGAACTCTCTTATTCCACAGAGCCACTAGAAGGAATGCCGCAGCGCTATATGGCGATGTGTGCGAACTCACTTAACACCACTGAGTCGCAAAATAAACACGCTAGGGCGCTGTCTAGCGTTGAAAGCGAACCCTGTTACGTCACAGAGCCGCTGAGACAAACTTCTGTGTCCTGTCAGGCACCCAGGTACACAGTTAAGTGCTAAGCGAACATAGAACGTGATCATGCGCTATTGTCCTCGCGGCAGTCACCCGCAATCTATGGCGTCTGAACGCCAGGCCCTGAATACGGCAATCAAACTCCTCACCGGTTATGCCGGTAATCTAGGGCATCTAGGACACCGACCCTGACCAGCTAGCATACCAAACTCCTCACCAGTAATCTAGGGCATCTAGGACACCGACCCTGACCAGCTAGCATACCAAACTCCTCACCGGTTATGCCGGTAATCTAGGGCATCTAGGACACCGACCCTGACCAGCTAGCATACCAAACTCCTCACCAGTAATCTAGGGCATCTAGGACACTGACCCTGACCAGCTAGCATACCAAACTCCTCACCGGGTTATGCCGGTAATCTAGGGCATCTAGGACACCGACCCTGACCAGCTAGCATACCAAACTCCTCACCGATTAAGTCAGTATTCTAGGGGCTTATTTCAGCCTTGCCCTAACCACACACACGCATGACCACACTGGCGCTAAGCATATAACGATTGATATTAGCGCATGGCGGCCCAGCCATGCCACCCTTTTATAGCAACAGCTACAGGACCTGCCAGAAACAAGGACCAATGAAACTTGTTCCAGAACACCAGTAGTCACAGGACCTTCCTGGCGGACCAATAGGAGCTGCTGAAGTACCTGAGCTTGTGACCCCTGATCTCCAATGAGAGATCTCACCCTGGGCATGCTCAGAAGGGGAAAACAAGGACTTTGTCCTAAAGACGTCTGCTCGCCGCTAACCAGTACTGGCCACAATAGCAGAGCCTGGAGAAGCAGTAGTAATCCTCTGCACACTGTTAGACTGGGCGAGACGCTGGGACCAACATCTAAGCTGAGCAGAGTCCACTGCGGCCGGAGTCGGATGGGAGACCGCAGCAGGGATGGCTCGAGATTCCCCTTGTGCAGAAGCGGGAACTCGACCTCTAACACACACAGGATAGGATTAGATACACGGTTCAACATACAGTATCACACAGAATAGCATTAGATACACAGCTCAACAGACAGTATCACATAGGATTAAATATAAGGCTCAGCAAACAGTATCAAACAGGATAGCATTAGATACACAGCTCAACAGACAGGATAGGATTAGGTACAAGGCTCAGCAGACAGTAACACACAGGAAAGGATTAGATACACGGCTCAACAGACAGTATCACACAGGATAGGATTAAATACAAGGCTCAGCAAACAGTATCAAACAGGATAGCATTAGATACACAGCTCAACAGATAGCATTAGGTACAAGGCTCAGCAGACAGTAACACACAGGATAGGATTAGATACACAGGTCAGCAGACAGTATCACACAGGATTAGATACAGCAGTTTAGCAGACAATAACACACAGGATAGGATTAGATACACAGGTCAGCAGACAGTATCACACAGGATAGCATTAGATACACAGCTCAGCAGACATGAAATCACATAAGGAAGGATAGATACACAGTGTCAGCAGACATTATTACACAGGATAGCATTAGATACACAGCTCAGCAGACTGTTTCACACAGGATAGGATTAGATACATGGCTCAGCAGACAGTATCACACAGGATAGGATTAGATACAGCAGCAGTCAACTTTATGTGGCCTGTTCAAGAGTTGGAACTGTCAAAAATCTGTTCATCTTTGCACCAAAAGGAAAAAACAAAATTGTTTATCAAAAGTCTCTTGGATGAGTTGAAAATAAAATACTATCAGTACTTGGGTAATCATTTAGTTAATTTGTGTTGCAAATCTATAGTGTTTAATATATGATGTGAAATGTTTTTACGTGCAATATAATCATAATTTGCTATCACTAGCCGCAGTTAGTTACCATCCCCGGGCAACGCCGGGTTCTTCAGCTAGTATTTATATAAAGCGTATTGTTATACTACCCTAAATCTAAATCGAAGCATCTCAGGTCCAGTCATAGAATCATAGAATGGTAGAGTTGGAAGGGACCTCCTGGGTCATCTGGTCCAACCCCCTGCTCAAAGCAGGATTCTCTAAATCATCCCAGACAGATGTCTATCCAGCCTCTGTTTGAAGACTTCCATTGAAGGAGAACTCACCACCTCTTGTGGCAGCCTGTTCCACTCATTGATCACCCTAACTGTCAAAAAGTTTTTTCTAATATCTAATCTGTGTCTCCTCCCATTCAGTTTCATCCCATTGCTTCTAGTCTTTCCTTGCACAAATGAGAATAAAGATGATCCTTCTACAATGTGACAGCCCTTGAGATATTTGTAGACAGCTATTAAGTCTCCTCTCAGTCTTCTTTTTTGCAAGCTAAACATTCCCAAATCCTGCAACCTTTCCTCATAGGACATGGTTTGCAGACCGGTCACCATTCTGGTGGCTCTTCTCTGAACTTGCTCCAGTTTGTTGATGTCTTTTTTAAATGTGGTGCCCAAAACTGGACACAGTATTCCAGATGAGGTCTGACCAAAGAGGAGTAGAGGGCAATAATGACCTCACGTGATCTAGACTGTATGCTTCTGTTGATACATCCTAGAATTGCATTTGCCTTTTTTGCTGCTGCATCACACTGTTGACTCATGTTAAGTCTGTGATCAATTAGTATACCCAAGTCTTTTTCACATGTGCTGTTACTTAGCCCTATTCCTCCCATTTTGTATATGCTTTTTTCATTTTTATGCCCAGATGTAGTACTTTGCATTTTTCCCTGTTAAAATCCATTCTGTTAGTTGCTGCCCACTGCTCCAGTTTATGTATATCTTTTTGAATCCTCTCTCTCTCTTCTCTAGTGTTAGCTACCCCTCCTAGCTTTGTGTCATCAGCAAATTTGATCAATTTACCCTCAATTCCTTCATCTAAATCATTGATAAAGATGTTGAACAATACAGGGCCCAAAACAGAGCCTTGTGGTACCCCACTTGAGACATTCTTCCAACTGGATGTGCAGCCATTTACAACCACTCTTTGGGTCCGATCACTAAGCCAGTTATGAATCCACCTAACAGTTGCCTTGTCCATTCCATACTTAGTCATTTTTTCAATAAGGATTGTGTGAGATACTTTGTCAAATGCTTTGCTGAAGTCAAGATATACTATATCTACAGCATTTCCCTGATCCACCCAGTCAGTGATTCTGTCATAGAAGGAAATTAAGTTAGTCTGACATGACTTATTAGTTACAAACCCATGCTGACTCTGTTTAATCACTTCATTCTTATCCAGGTACTTGCATACATGTTCTTTAATAATTTGTTCAAAGATCTTTCCTGGTATAGAAGTCAGACTCACCGGCCTGTAGTTCCCTGGGTCCACCTTCTTCCCCTTTTTGAAGATAGGAACATTTGCTCTTCTCCAGTCTTCTGGGACTTCTCCTGTTCTCCAAGAATTTTCAAAGATTATGGACAGTGGTTCAAGAATTTCTTCTGCTATCTCCTTCAGTACCTGGGGTGTAATTCATCTGGACCTGGAGACTTGAATTCATTTAGGTTAGCTAAGTGTTTCCTCACTGTCTTTCTGTTTATAGATATCCTGGATTCTTCTATTCCTTTAATAGGACAGTGAAGATCAGTTGATGTTACATTTCCTTTCTGAGAGAAAACAGATGCAAAATAGGAATTTAAAAGTTCAGCCTTCTCAACATCCTGACTTACCATTTCATCATTTTCATCCTGTAAAAATCCTATAGCATCTTTGACTTTTCTTTTACTTTTGACGTATCCCCAAAATCCTTTTTTGTTGCTTTTGACGTCACTTGCAAGCCTTAATTCATTGTCAGCTTTAGATAATCTGATTTGTGCCCTGCAGGTTCTGCAGACAGCATTATATTCTTCTTTAGATATGCCTCCCTCTTTCCATTTGATAAACATTTCTTTCTTCCTTTTTAGCATGTGTTTAAGTTCTATGTTCATCCATCCTGGTTTCCTTAAATGCTTCCCATTCTTCCCTCTTTTCGGAATTGTTAACGATTGTGCTTTGAGAATCTCATTTTTCAAGATTTTCCATCCTTCCTGGACATTTTTGTCCTTAAGGATATCCAGCCATTGGATCCCTCCAATTCTCTTTCTGAGTTCCTTAAAATCTGCCTTTCTGAAATCTAACCTTGACGTCTGAGTCTTCACAGGTCTTCCTCCTCTTGTTATCCAAAATTCTAAAATAGAATGGTCACTACCTCCTAGGGTCCCAGCCACTCTTACCTCCTCCACCATTTCCTCCCTGTTTATGAGGATTAGATCCAAGGTAGCAGATCCCCTTGTTTTCTCCATTACTTTTTGGAAGATAAAGTTGTCAGCAAGAGAGGATAAGAATTTCCTGGACCTGTTAGTTTTGCCTGAGAGAGATTCCCAACAAATGTCTGGATAGTTGAAATCTCCCATGACCACTATGTCATATTTTTTGGAGAACTTGGCCATTTGATGCATAAAGAGTTCATCCATATCTTCAGCTTGCACAGGCGGCCTGTAGTAAATGCCTACAATGGTGTCCTTTCCATTGTTCTGTCCTTGTATTCTTACCCAAACAGTTTCCACAGAACTCCCAGTCTCTGAAGCTTCAATCTCTGTGCAGATATACGCTTTTCTAACATACAATGCAACACCTCCTCCTCGTTTATCAAGTCTGTTTCTTGCAAATAAGTTGTAACCTTCTAGCCTTGTATTCCAATCATGTGTATCGTCCCACCAAGTCACAGTGATTCCAATGACATCATATTTCTTCTCCTGCGTTAGTAGCTCCAGTTCTCCTTGTTTGTTGCCCATGCTTTGTGCATTCGTATAGAAACACTTTAGTTTGTGATTGGTTTCTCTTTCTTCAATATTTTTATTATGTAGATTTTTTGTCTTTGTTCTTCCCCTTCACTTCTAATAGCAGAGTTCTCAATAGCATTTGTCAGGTGTATGGCTTTTGCTGGCGTTTTGCTTCCCTTCCCACATTGTTCTAGTTTAAAGCTCTCCTGATGAGTGTAGCAAGGCGACTTCCAAATACATGTTTTCCAGTCTTCGTAAGGTGCACCCCATCTCTAGCAAGTAGTCCATCGTACAGGTAATTCACTCCGTGATCCAGAAATCCAAATCCTTGCTGACGGCACCATCGACGTAGCCAGTTGTTCACCTGCAGAATCTTATTCCACCTCCTTGTTCCATGGCCATCCACTGGAAGGTGTCATCATCATCATCTGATGTCATCTGGTCTTCTTGATGACTTCTGTCTTCTTATTGGTTCTTTTAAAGCACAGTCTTTAGATGATAATTCCTTTGAAATAGCATGTAGATACTGTAGAGACTGTGTGTCATGTGTCAGTCAAAGTCCATAAATTCAAATGTTGATAAGAAAACAAAGTCCATAAATGAAATGTAGCTTTAATATCTGTGCAGTATCACCTTTAAAGACCTGGACTTACATTGGCTCACCTTGGATGTTTCTGGTATTCTCCATGCCATCCGCGCTGGTCTTGGAACAGGTGTGACGTCTTTGGTCAGCAAAGCAAGGGTTAAAATTACTCTTCCTTGCTAAATATAACACCATAACCAGTCCTTAGTCCTAATGCACAGGGCTCATGTCAGGGTTGTAGCTTCCTGACAATTACCTTATTGTTCACCAGCTTTCATTGAAGCTTCATAGGTGATAAGAAACCACTGGAGCGTGATAAAAGCGTGATAACACAGTTCATCTCCGCATCATAGGATCATCGTCCTCTGCAATTGTGGTTGTCCGGTTAGATACTGCAATCAGTAATTGTAAGTGGTGAAATGAATTGCAATTGACAGTCTATTATTACTCAGAAATCATATAGCCTTGTTACCTTCTGGGACTTCAGCTTTTTCTTCTTGCAACTTTTAAAAATTACTTGAATTTAGAAATATGAAAAGTCTTTAGTAACGTAATTCCAATATCTTGCTTGAAGTCTTCATTCCCTATTCTATACCAAATCTGGTAATTTTCCTAACCTATAATATCACAGTGCACCATAGCAATCAGTAATATCCATAGAATTATTATCAGAATATTCATATGGAATTCATGTTTGTAATAGTAAAACAATAATAAATGATAATGCATTATTAACCATATTCTTCTGTGATGAAACATTTTTATATACTACGTGTAATTACCTTTTCAACCCATAGGTGTCAGTGTGTTTTTTTTACATAACAAGTGTTTCCCTCTTTATTACTAAAACTTTATTAATGGAATATATTTATTAGACCAATAATATGTAAGAATGTATAGCCATGAACCAAAATAAGAATATATGAGTTAATGAATGAATGAACGAATTGTTGTATTTACTCAGAATTAAAACATTTTCTTTTATTGAAACGATATCTTCACTATATTTAATGAAGCAATATTCTCATACTAGACATTACTTTATTAAATATTGATGTTTCTTTCTCTTGATTGAGATAAAAAAATAAAAATTAAGAATTAAAAATAGAAATAAAGTAAGCATAAAAAATTAAGAATGAAAAATAAGAATAAAAAATAAAAATAAGAATGAAAATGAAAATAAGGCCTTTATATGTTTATGATAAATGCTGAGTAGTTATGTTCTCAGTAACACATACCCTTATTTTTCCATCATATGGATGATTTCATATTTGTCATAACCTTGTGTTACCAAAATATTAAAATTATGCAACTTTGCATGTAATCCCCTTCTTAGTGTAAAGAAATGACTCTTTATAATACTTAATGTTATTATCTCTAATAGTTATACCATTGTACCTTTTTATATTCTTTAAAATGTGTGCAGAAGAGGTATTTATGAAATGTGATGATGTATTCAGGATCACAAACACATTTCCCCCTTAATACCAAAAAATATTATTTTATGAAATAATTCATTTATCAAAACCAAAATTAAAAATAATTATTATTTTATAAATTATTTATGTAATTTCTATATTAGCATTATACCATATATTTGTCTAAAGATGTGTACCATCTAAGTAACCATTAAAAATAACATCGAATATCATAAAATTATCTTTTGGAAAAAAGAAAAAAATAATCTAAATGTAGATTTTCTTGATAAACCATTTTGCTGTGTGATTACACTTATCCACAATTAAATAAAAAAAATTACTAAAGGAATTTAGGAATACGTTTTGTGTAGATATTTTGTTATGTATCTTAATTTTCTAATAATTAAACTGATTCGTATTATTTCATTTTTCTTTCCTAGCATACCATGCCTCTTGAAAACTCTCATACTCCACACATACATTACTCTTAGGTTATATTCACTCTTAGCAGCTGATCATACACGCATCTGTCATCTGTCACTCAGACTGTGACACAGATATAAGTTTACACCACAGATTCCACATACAAAAGGTATGAATACATGTATATTAACCCAAATTATTGTATCCTAATTATCAATGCACATTGTAAACTATTAAATTTAATATTTCTTTGAATATTCCCCAAATACACATAACAAACTTTGTGAACCATTTATATATAGAAGAATGCAAAAGAAAATTGGGTTGTAGCTATACCTGGTGCTACGATTTGCAATTGTATCCGAACCCTGGAACCAAAGAGGCCTAAAAAATCTATATGACTTGCAAAAGTTGAGATCTCTCAGAAATTCTTTTCACTGAAGCTACAAGCGCTTTAAGTTACAAAAATTGAAACAGGGGTATGGTATCCTTATTATTAAAACAAAGTTTAAATGTCATCTGTCACAGTCATGTCATGCCATGCAGTAAGGACATATTGTATTAGGAGCTGTGATGAACGTGCACACGGTCCGCCACACGGTAGCCCGGGTATCACGGCTTGTGATCCCTCCGTTGCCGCAAATGTGACGAAAACGCGCACACACATGACGGCTGCTGCCGTCCGACCCAATAATCTGCAGGGATTTAAAAATTATCCCACTTCCACTTAGGAACTTGCAGCTCTCTGGCGCCCCCCTTACCCTCAGGTCAGTCAGGGAACTGCACCTAGGATAATAGTCGCCAGATGGGCCACTTGGATGTGTGCTGGCTATTGGGCACGCCGCAGTGAGGGAATTATAATTACTCCGGGCCGCAGCCAGGCAGTACACTTATAAAACCAGCTCAGTCACTGCCAACGCCACCCAGTAGGTCAACACTTTACACCCCTTCCTTTTAGCTGCCACCAGCTATGATTTACTTAATGAACAATTTATCAAGAGGGTCCGTAGCAACCCCAAATCAGTAGCGTAGTACTTCAGGCACGTGCAAAATCGTTTATAGAGCAGGAGAAACAAATAAATAAATTTATAGGTTTATTCCTAAAAATGCAGGCAGTGTTATACAGTTTAAAAAAGATGTAACAAGCTGAGACAATACCGTTATGTATAATACAGTTAGAAATAAAACACGATTAAAGGTGAAAACTTACATGGCACTTAGGCAGGTACAGGCAAGACAGGCTGGGGGAGGAGCCACACGTCATAGTTCATTTGCAGATCTGTTAGTCACCTCATCACAGCCTGGAAAAGGCTGGGGGGGCTCACTGCAAGACTTATACATGTGGGCTGGTGACCTCACAAAAGGGGATGGTTTTCTGGCCACCTCCCCGGGCTACAAGTTATAGTTTTAGTTCTGGAAGATCATAAGGTCCATACCTCATCCTGGGAACCTAGCAGAATAATGGCAGACCTATCAATGATCTTACTTTGAAATGACTGTTCAAATGAGCCCAAACTTGGGTGAGATAGTTCATGGTGCATCCGAGAATTCCATTTCTCGGGTTCTGTTGGAGTTACGGGTTCACCAGTACCACGGGAACGACGTCTGATGGACGCCTGATTCAAAACCGTAGCTTTCGTGTTTCTAGCGAAAGCTCCCACCGTGTTATGAGCAAAAGAATGAATTCTCATGATATGTATGGGACCTTTCTGCAGGGTTTTGAGAGACAAAGGACATTCCTAAAGAATTCCTGAGGTGGGAGGGATGAGAGGAGTGAACTGCAGAGAGAGAGGGAGGGGGCTTTGCTCTGTGCTAGCAAAACGATGGGGGTTGTAGTTCTATGTGGAAAGTTCTAGAACAGCACAAGTACTGGAGCTTGCAGTATCATCACAGCAGCACACAGAAAACTAAATTCAGTTAGTTACATATTATTCATTTAAGTGTTAAATATATAAAATCATGCAGCTATTACAACTACCTGTGTAAATAAAGGCATAAATCCGTGTAAGAGAGTTTTTTTCTGATTAAGTCCTGCTTTGAAATGAAAATTCTAAGGAAAAATAAAAGATAAGGTTAAATATCATATTCATACAGAAACAAAACAATTGCAATATCTTATACATATATATATTGGCTTTAATGTAATTTTAAATATTATGACTAGAGTAAATTTTAATTATCACTATACATATAAAAACACAGTTATACAATCCACACTTGTACAAATTTACTATATATACTGTATGAATAAATATATATACAGTACAGACCAAAAGTTTGGACACACCTTCTCATTTAAAGATTTTTCTGTATTTTCAGGACTATGAAAATTGTACATTCACACTGAAGGCATCAAAACTATGAATTAACACATGTGGAATTATATACTTAACAAGAAAGTGTGAAACAACTGAAAATATGTCTTATATTCTAGGTTCTTCAAAGTAGCCACCTTTTGCTTTGATGACTGCTTTGCACACTCTTGGCATTCTCTTGTTTGAGCAGCTCTGATAATGAGCTGTAAACTGAAGACTCAGTTATGTCACTCTGAGAAGTCATCTGTTTCTGTCTGTCAATGTCAATATCCGCAATTTGTCTCTTTACAGACTGAAGGCCAGAAACTTTAATTTTTAACTCTTTCTGTAAAGCTTTTTCTGGGGACTCTTGGATCATTTGGTAAGGCTTATAACAAATATGTAATTTTCTTCGTATGTCATAGATTTGATTACGGGGATAACTCAGTTTAGGAGATTTTGACACTGGCTTTTGAAAAGATTTTACGCTGTCTGATTTTACAAAATTTGTACAATTTATTTTCCTTTCACGATTCTCATGTTTTCTAGCAAAATCAAGGGATTGCGCACATTCAAAGAACGAATCTTTTTGTGACGCAATTACACGAGATACTGAATTTAGGAACCCAAATTTGTTTACAAAACTTTTTATCATTGATTGTGTTTTGACATTGTTAATGAGAGTTTTGTGCAACCAATATGGACATGAATGTAAAAGTACATTCTTTCCTACCAATCCTTAATTTTTGAAGAATATCAATATCTGGACAATTTTCATTTAATGTAGAAAATCAGAATTTTCAATCTGTCTTTATCATTTAAATCTTCATGTGAGTCTTTTTCACAATGTTAAGTGTCTGGAAAAGGTTGCAGGAAGCCACATTTTAAATAACTGATTCTTCTGCTTATTAGTTATTTCAAACTTATAAGCAACACTCTTGAATATTTCAGAATTTCTGCACACATGGATTTTGTTATATGCAGGAATGATTTTGCATAGTTTTAACAAATTTTTCCTAACTTTAATTTGGAATTGGGCCTCTGAATTGTCTTCTATTTTTAATGGCCTTTATACATCTGTCCCTCGTACGTCATCTACATTAGTTTCTAAATCTCCTCCCATGTTTCCTCCTACATTAGCTCTGAAGTCTCCTCCCACATTTCCACCATCTTTTTTAAATAATCAGAGACAAGGTCACCTTGAGTAGCCATTACAGACACGTGTCTCACATCTTGTCCAATTTCCTCATTACAGTCAATCTCGGGAACATCACTAGTATCATCTGACACTATTTCTACACAGTCATTTTTGGATTTCTCTGACACAAACTTGTGAAATACATCAACCAACTGTAAAATATTTTTCAATTTCTCTCTTTCTCTATTAAAGGACACCAGCTTAGAATCTAACTTTAGATTTTCCATTTCACATTCTGTATATAAGCTGAGTCATAAAACTTCTAAATTAGACTGGTCTACAGACATAAATCTCAGTCTACTTTGTTTAGAAAAAGAAGCAATTACATCCATGTTTCTTACCTTGAAATATCTCAGCTTGTCGTTCCTTTCTTGGACAATGCTGGACTCTGGTCATCAGCACGTCTATTTTCAGCACGTCTGCTTCTTGCAGTACTTCTGGTACTAATCAATCCATCTAGCAACTCTTAGTCCTTATTCGTAGATTCTTTCTGATCCTGAAATATCGTAGTGAAGTTCCTGGCTGCTTGCACATCTGACGTTCTTTTGCTTCTGTTATGCCCCCTTTGTAAGCAGTAGGAAATTCACACTCAAAAAATCAGGTGTTACTGGCTGGCTAGGCCAAAATGTTAAAAATACTTATTTTAGTATATTTTTTCCAGGACTTGTTACCAGATGTGATACTCTAAAAAAAATAGTGGTTTATTGGATTGTCCATCAAAAAACATCATTGCACCAAAACGTAAAATGGGTGAAATAGTTACAAAGAGATTGTCCATTTGTCCATAGCAAAGTTTGTACGCTTTTTTCCATGGGTCCTGAATGGTAAATGACATCTGTCTCTGTAAATAGCATCTTGGGAAGCAACATGTAGTTAGGATAACTTACATAACAGCTGTACATTCAAATTAGTGTCAGAGTAAAATGTCCCTGGAGTGAGTCTGAAGAGAGTGAAGAAAAGAGCTCCCTCCCTTCCTGTAGCCATGTTATATATATACGTCTCTCAGAGCACGTGGTCTCTATATATGGGGTTGATATTTTACCATACGAAATAACATATGTAATGTCAGCAAAAGTCAATGTGCTCGGTACAGAATTGCGTGTAATAAGAATAAATCCATAACCAATAATTAATATTTAACAGGATCGCGCCAAATATAAACTATGATAAGATGCGATCGCAACCCGGGGTCCACCGTGCGGTGATGGAAAAAACGCAGCTAGTAGATAATGCCAGAACGAAGCTGCGAGCAAGCACTGTAAACACACCAAGTTAAATGTCACTCGGTGTGTGAACAGAGTGCAAAGTACCTGACTCTGTTACTTCACAGAGCAGAAGCTAACTGAAAGCACTCTAAGCTGTGCCCTGTTAGACGTCACAGGTGCACAGTAGTAATGACGCTAGTTAGGGTGCTTATAACTCACCCCCCCCCACTATGCTGGTGATTGAGCCTGCCCTATCACATGGTCTGTGAAACTTGCACATGCGACGCTGTCGTCCAATGCAGGTGCTTGGCTCAAGCGGGAGTTCCCACCCTACATTGCCTGACTAGAACAACACTAGCAGTGCCAATAGCAACACACGTGCATTCAGGGTGGTAACTGTCCCACCAACACACACAGCAATGCAAGTGATCTTCGCTCCGACGGGCGCCCCAAAGATCCTTTTACAGACTGCGCCTAAATCCAGTCAGAAAGGACCTTGCTCACGTGCCAATCCGGAGCCGGTAAAAGACCAGAGCAGCTGACGACCGACCACCAATGAGAGGTCGCCACGTAACATTTAGCCTCAGGAATATTTAAGAAAAAAAGGTAGCACCCTGTAGCGCTATAGCTTGCGGACTCAAAATATGAAAATATGAAAAATATGAAAAATGAATTGCATCACTGTCTTAGAAATATGAAAAATTGAGAAGTCTTAGCGCATAAAAAGGCCAATTTATGTGTACCTGGGAGCCACATTAAGGCTCTTCTCGTATCCCAGGTCCTAACTATGCCAACCTCACTTAGAAAAGTCTGTCTGTATGGGAACATATAAATCCTCTCTTCAGACTAAAATCTACATCTCTGTGGAGGGGTAATGAACCTGGTGTAATTAAAAAGCCTGTGACCAACAGGTGGAGTGCTCAGGCAGAAGGTAAATGAATACACATCAAAAAAACTGACTGGCACATCCAAACATAAATCCAATGTGAACAGGTGCTAAAACCTAGAGTTACCAACTCATACATATTTAAGAAAAAAAGGTAGCACACTGTAGCGCTATAGCTTGCGGACGCAAAATATGAAAATATGAAAAATATGAAAAATGAATTGCATCACTGTCTTAGAAATATGAAAAATTGAGAAGTCTTAGCGCATAAAAAGGCCAATTTATGTGTACCTGGGAGCCACGTTAAGGCTCTTCTCGTATCCCAGGTCCTGACTACGCCAACCTCACTTAGAAAAGTCTGTCTGTATGGAAACATATGAATCCTCTCTTCAGACTAAAATCTACATCTCTGTGGAGGGGTAATGAACCTGGTGTAATTAAAAAGCCTGTGACCAACAGGTGGAGTGCTCAGGCAGAAGGTAAATGAACACATCAAAAAAACTGACCGGCACATCCAAACATAGATCCAATGTGAACAGGTGCTAAAAAATAGAGTCACCAACTCATACATATTTAAGAATAAAAGGTAGCACACTGCAGCGCTATAGCTTGCGGACGCAAAAATATGAAAATATGAAAAATATGAAAAATGAATTGCATCATTGTCTAAGAAATATGAAAACTTGAGAAGTCTTGGCGCATAAAAAGGTGTTGCGTTTTGGTAGCTGAGGAGAAAAAGCAAATACGGCAATACACCAAATAGGCTGGAACCTATTGGATTGCAGCAACCTGAACTAACCACACAACTAGAGGTAGCCGTGGAGCGTTCCTACGTTGATCCTAGACGCCTCGTCACAGCCTGAGAGATAACTATACCCAAAGGCAGAAAGAGGAAAGCTATCTGCCCCGGAGAAGATCCCCAAAGAAAATAGGAAGCCCCTAAACATGTAATGGCGCCCCGACAAGAAGAAGCATGGACACAGACAGAAAATAGAATGAGCAAACGCTGGGGCCCAATCTGTCTAGACAGAAAAGTACAGGAAAGGATTCTCACTGCAATCCAAAAAAACCCTAAAAATACCAACTCTTCTGATTGCAAAAACACCTGAGATCACACGATCTCTACCACCTAAATCAGATCTCTGGTGTAACAAAACTAAGCCGCAGCCACTGAAAAAACAGGAAAAAGCAAATGAACAAATAACAGTGGCTTCAGATAAACTGAGAGGAGCACAGGCCCCCAGGAGGGGACCTGGCTGACTTCTACAGAAGTGCAGGGAACTATGCAAAAAGCAAGCACAAAAATAAAAGCAGAAAATATCTTATCTGAAAGCAGAAGATGCAGGCAAGACTCAGCAAACTTCCAAATGAACCAGGAACCACAATTGAGGAAAGAACAATTGATCACCGGCAACCATCTTGGGAGGGAATCTCCCTTATATCAGACAAGTCAGTGATCCCAGATTGCCATTCCTCGCTGAAAGGTTCAGTACTGTCTGTAACCACAAGAGGGAGCCTCTGCTCAGAATCCATCTCTAGCACATTCATAATAGTACCCCCCCCTTGAGGAGGGTCACCGAACCCTCACTTGTGCAACCAGGCCGATCAGGATGAGCTCGGTGATAAGCACGGATCAGTCTCCTAGCATAGATGTCCGAAGCAAACACCCAAGAATTGTCCTCCTGACCATAACCTCTCCACTTAACCAAATACTGGAGTTTCTGTCTAGAAAAACGAGAATCCAATATTTTCTCAACCACATACTTCAGATTGCCCTCAACCAAAACAGGGTCAGGAGGCGCAGCCATAGGAACCACTGGCTCGACAAACCTCTTCAATAAGGACTTGTGGAACACGTTATGGATCTTAAATGTCCCTGGAAGAAGCAAACGTAAGGAAACAGGATTAAGAATCTCCATGATCTTATAAGGTTCAATGAACCTAGGCTTAAACTTTGGAGATGCAACCCTCATAGGGATATTTCTTGAGGACAACCAAACCAAGTCCCCCACTTTAAACCGAGGACCATCAGTCCTATGCCGGTTGGCAAACCGTTGGGCCTTCTCCTGAGAGAGAGACAACCTCTCCACTTCCTGGTCCCAAATCTGCTGCATTCGCTCCATAACAGAGTCAACACCCGGACAGACAGAAGCCTCCGCCTGTCCCGAAGAAAATCAAGGGTGAAACCCAAAATTGCAGAAAAATGGAGACATCAAGGTGGCAGAGCTAGCCCTATTATTAAGAGCAAACTCAGCCAAAGGCAAAAAAGAGACCCAGTCATCTTGATCAGCAGACACAAAACATCTCAAATAAGTCTCCAAGGTGTGGTTTGTTCTCTCGGTTTGTCCATTCGTCTGAGGATGAAAAGCAGAGTAGAAAGATAATTGAACACCAAGTTTGGAACAAAATGTCTTCCAAAATCTGGAAACAAACTGGACTCCTCTATCAGACACAATGTTCTCCGGAATGCAATGTAACCGAACCACGTGCTGAAGGAACAAAGGCACCAATTCGGAGGAGGAAGGTAACTTAGGTAATGGCACAAGATGTATCATCTTGGAAAACCTATCACAGATTACCCAAATAGCGGTCATTCTCTGAGAAACAGAGAGGTCGGAAATAAAATCCATAGAGATATGGGTCCATGGCCTCTTGGGCACAGGTAATGGCATTAACAAACCACTAGAGCGAGAGCAAGGCTTGGAGTGAGAGCAAGTCCCACAGGACTGCACAAATTCCCTGACGTCACGAGACAAATTAGGCCACCAAAAGGACCGACTCACCAAGTCTCTGGTACCAAAAATCCTGGGATGACCAGCCAACGCGGAACAATGAATCTCAGACATCACACTCTTCTTCCACTGGTCTGGGACAAACAATTTCCCAATAGGGCAGCGCTCAGGTTTATCCTCCTGACACCCTTCCAGAGCCAGTCTCAAATTGGGCGAGATGGCGGAAAGAACTACACCCTCTTTCAAAATAACAGTAGGATCAGATAACTCAGGAACTCCACAAAGAAACTCCTCGAGAGGGCATCCGCCTTAACATTCTTAGTGCCAGGAAGAAAAGAAACCACAAAATTAAAACGTGTGAAAAACAAGGCCCACCTGGCCTGTCTAGGATTAAGTCGCTTGGCTGATTCGAGATAAACCAGATTCTTATGGTCCGTGAGGACCACCACCTGATGTTTGGCTCCTTCCAGCCAATGTCTCCACACTTCAAAGGCCCACTTCATGGCCAATAACTCCCGAATACCCAAGTCATAATTACGTTCAGTTGGAAAAAATTTTCGAGAGAAAAAGGCACAAGGGTTACTCTTAGAGGTCTCTGGATCTCTTTGGGACAAAACGGCACCTGCCCCAATTTCAGAGGCATCAACCTCCACCTGAAACGGTAGAGAAACATCAGGCTGCCGTAGAACAGGATGACATAAAGGAGATAATAGGAATCACTGGTGAAAAAGGATTTTTTAGCAAAAAATAGTAAATATTTATTTATATAAATCGTATAAAAAGTAACACAAGATCATATGAAAAAGACATAAGAAACACATACATAGGACGGATGCATATGCAGGGGGAATGCGTTCCTGTTAATATCCAGTGACATTAATAACAGTGGCAGTGGAATAAACAAATGGTAGCCCCAAACAGGGAGTCATATGGAGCACCTCCCGCAGTGGGAAAAAGAAATGCGGTGCTGTAGCTACCTACATGTTAACCACAAAGTGCCTGAACATGCTTCAAAAAAAAAAACATTTTACAATATTCAGGTCAGCAATAGACTGTGCGCGCTGCCTAATTCAGCAAGAAGTCATGCTCACCAATACAAAAGTAACACAGGAATGCAGTCACCCTGCTCACAGAGTCACCCCAACGCACGTTTCGTGGCTAGCATGCCACTTTTCAAGGGATAGTGATATAATGCACAAAGGACCTTCTTATACCTCCCTTCCCCGATCACATGATCAGATTTAGCCAATGGAAACGGTGGGGTCGGCGCATGCATCGCTGGAAAACCGGGGAAACCCACAGCGACGGCGGCGTCATGTCCCCCAGGGATGCGCAAACCGGTCAAAGGGCCCGTGCGCACTCCGGACACAAAAAGACGCCCCATCAGAGCGGCAATCGCCCAGATCACAGCGGGCATGCGCACTCCCGGGACTCCATTTATGGCAGTAAGCAAATACATACATCATGAAAAAATGGTTTACAATCATATATGCAGAAATACAAAGCAAGATTTTTTGCATCATATATCGATCAGAGTTGTCAAAGTGCAAAAATAGTGGGTACACAAGAATTAATACATTAGAGAACACATATATTACAGCTTTGTTCTCTCTTCTTTTATTTCTTTAATGATTCAAAGGAATGAACGGGACGGAGGTAGAAAAGCGAGATA